>CAAKHC010018022.1:0-22833 GCA_901007825.1 Macroramphosus scolopax
AGTACATATAGTTGTGGTCAAAAGTTTACATACACTTGTAAAGAACATGTTGTCAGGGCGTCGTAAGTCTCCAATAACTTCTACAACTCTTATTTCTCTGTGATAGAGTGATTGGATCACAGACTTCTGTCACAAAAACAAATCATTTATTATGTGTCTTCTGGAAATGTGATCAAATCTGCTGGGTCAGAAATATACATACAGCAATGCTAATATTTGGTTACAGGCAGTCTGAACATTTTAACCTCAATTAGGTGCTTTTGGTCCCTCCACAAGCTTGTGGTTGAATCTTTGAACACTCCTCTTGACAGAATCGGTGCAGTTCATCTAAATGTGTTGTCTTTCTGTCATGGACTTGTCCTCAGCTCTGTCCACATGTTCTCGATGGGGTTTCAGTCAGGACTCTGAAGGCCATTCTAAAACATTCATTCTAGCCTGGTGTAGCCATTCCTTTACCACTACTGATGTGTGTTTGGGGTCATTGTCCTGTTTGAGACACCCAACTGCACTCAAGACCCTGGCTGATGATTTTAGGTTCTCCTGAAGAATTTGCAAGTTAATCCTCCTTCTTCATTATTCATTTACTTTCTGTAAAGCACCAGTTCCATTGGCAGCAGAACAGGCCCAGAACATAATACTACCACCACCCTGCCTGACGGTAGGCCCGGTGTTGTTGGGTTAAAGGCCTCACCTCTGGTCATTGTGATCAGAGGCAAGCTTCAGTTGAGCCTTAATGTGCCGGTCCTGGAGGAAGTGCTTCCTTCTTGCACGGCGGCCTCTCAGCCGTGGCGATGTAAAACACTCCTGCCTCTGGACACTGACACCTGTGTTCCAGAGGCTTCTAATTCATTGCAGACCTGCTTGTTGGTGGTTCTCTGTTGACTCTTGACCATCCTGACCAATCTTCTCTCAGCAGCAGGTGTTTTCTTCCTGATCATCGCAGTGACACAACTGTTCCAGGCATTTTATACTTACAGAAATTGTTTGTACAGTTGATCTTGGGACCTGCAGCTGCTTTGAAATTGCTCCAAGTCACTTTCCTGACTTGTTCAAGTCAATGATCCAGATGTTCAGATCTGTTCTGAGCTCCTTTGTCTTCCCATTGTATTATGTCTGAGTCTAATGATTGTATCAGATGAGTCTATTTAAACAGGCTCAGAGACGTCATCAGCTGTAGTCAATCATAATCACTCAGAAGACGTCAAGAGGCCACAAAGCTAATTTGATTGACAAAACTTTCTACATCACCAACATTGATAATTCATGTTGCTGTATGTATATTTCTGACCCAGCAGATTTGATCACATTTCAGACGACACATAATAAATTCATAAAGGAATTTGTTTTTGTGACAGAGAAGTTGTAAGTATATATAAAGTATATATGAAGGTGGTAGGTGAAGGACTCTTTGTCTTGAGCAGCAGTAGTGACGGCTGTAGCTCCGCCCCACTCAGTGCATGTCTGGGATTCTGGGGGTTTTCCTTCAGCCGACGCTTCCAGGAAGTGATTGAAAATAGGCAGAGGTGTGTGTGTGTGTGTGTTTGTGTGTGTTCTCTCTCCCTCTCTCTTCCTGACATTCTCTCTCTCTGACACTCTTTTTCTCTCTCTCTCTCTCTGACACTCACTCACTCACTCTCTCTCTCTGACATTAATTCACTCACTCACTCACTCACTCACTCACTGTCTCTCTGTCTCTCTCTCTCTTCCTGACATTCACTCAGTCACTCACTCAGTCTCTCTCTCTCTCTCTTCCTGACATTCACTCAGTCACTCACTCAGTCTCTCTCTCTCTCTTCCTGACATTCACTCAGTCACTCACTCAGTCTCTCTCTCTCTCTCTCCTGCAGGATGTCTGAAGCTCCCTTCATCAACGTCTACGACGGCGACGTGAGTTCTTCTGAATCTTTTTGTTTATAAAAAGTCAAAAGAGTAAACATGTTAAATTTTCATGTTTTTATTTTCAAATAAAGTCAATCGATCAACTTTTTGAAGCTCAGGATTAAAATTGATTGATCAGATTAAAGAAACCAACTGTCCAAACGTTCTACTTCACAAACCAGCTGCTCTTTGGATTATTGATCATTCTTGGATTATCAATACGTCTAAATACGTTCACGTCTTGTTGAATTTCTCAACATCTTTCATACAAACAAATTATTGATTCGCAAAACATTGATTTTGTGTTTTTAGAATGTGGAGCTGATCGATCAGGTAGTCAGCGAAGTGATTGATCAGATCAGATACTGATACCTGATACCAGAGTTGTGCTACAGTTGGTCCCCAGAAATCTGTGCGCTCAAAAACATAAACCTTTGGGACATTTGGGGTCACGCAGTAAAAACATTTAAAGATTGATTGATTGATTGATTGATTGATTGATTGATTGATTTTGCTCTTGTTCAGCTGAATCTAATGCCGTATGACTACATTCCTCCAGTGGACATAAAGACTGAACCCTACATACCTGAGACAGGTACGCTGTGACATCATCAGTATCAAGCCGGAACCAAATATTCCAAAATATTCTTTGTAAATGTTAAATGAATATATAATTGATCTATTAAATCATAAGTATTTATTATACAAAGAGCAATGAACTCTTTCCATCCTAACATGTCAGTTTTTATTACAACAAGGCTCCACAGCCTCAGAACGTCTTCGTTTTCAGTCCAAGTGAATCTATGAAACTAGTCACGGGAACTTTGTTAGAAAGTGGAATGTTGATACTCTCCAACTTCAACTCAAGGTTTCCAGTGTCTCCATTACGATTACGTTTCTAGGACTTACTCAAAGGGTGAAGCACCTCCTCCATCTTTACTTATTGTGAAACATCTTGTAGTAATTACAGAAAGTTGACATGCATCATCATCATCATCATCATCATCATCATCATCATCATCATCATCATCATCAGTCATTGACATGTTTCCTGTTTGTTTTGCAGCTCACGGTCCTTATATTCAAATCATCGAGGAGCCCAAGCAGGTGAGATGACTGTTCAACTTCCTGTTTCAAGTTGTTTTATCTTCAGTCAGATATATGTTGTTTCAGCATGAAGAAGCTCTGCTGAAAACCACAGATCCACTTAATGTTCAAGTAGAGTTCTTTGTAATTTATAAAAGTCTTAATTTTTCACACACGATGAGGACGGTGTTCCACGAGGATCAACTCACATCTGTGACGACACGCTGACGCAAACAACTTCATGTTTTTTTTTTAGCACAATAAGGCACATATAATAAAACAAAAACAAAACAAAAATAAAAGGGGGACTTGCAATAAAACATAGTCGGTATAACATCTAATGATTTGCAATCACACAAAACCCTCAGAGTGTGCTACAGTTGTAAAGATTACATTATCTATACTTCAATCAAATAAAAGACAAGACAAAACAAAAGTGTATATATAAAAGCAACTCATTCCTATTTGTCATCCATCCAACCATCTACATCCACATTGTTATTCTCAAGAAAATTATAGAAAATGTTCCATATTTTCCAAAACTTGTCAAGTTTGTTCTTTGTTGTGTAGCTTATCTTCTCTAAAGCAAAATAAAAGGTCATTCTGAACCTCTGTGCTGTGACACAAGGTGTGTCTGACTTCCATGAGCAGGCAATACATACATTCCCACATACAATGAAATAAGGTACCTTTTTGGCCTTCACATTTGAGGCAAGTATTGGGAATATTAGGATTAAAGCGATGCCATGTAGCCGGAGTTATATATAGTGGAGTTAGCCACTTGTACTGCAGTAGTTTTGAGTTTGTATTGATGGGTTGAGCCTCTGATCGTTCCTCCTCTGGTAGATTCTCCTGCAGGTCTGTTCTCCACGCTTGTATGAAGCGTTCTGATGACTCTTTAGACTTACTTACAAACAGCTTATACAACAATGAAATCTGGCCCTGGAGTGTAAAGAAGTCAAGGTGTCGTCTTCCAGAGAAGACCGGGGAAAAAAGTGTTTTACAGGAATCCCATATTTTGATTTAAGCTCCTCAAATGACACAAGAACCAAGTTATCATTGTAGAGGTCAGCTGTCTTGGCTAAACCCTTAGAAGCCCAGATTTTAAACCCTGAGTCTGCTCTACCAGGTAGGAAGTCATCATTACCAAAAATTGGGGAGAACTGTAGGTTTAGTGAATTCTCCCAGATATGCAAGAACCTTGTGCCAAACCATTAGAACATTTTTGAGAAAGTGTTTTTTAGTCTGTTTGATTAGTTTCTGCTTGCTTGCAGAGTATATATACAGGTTTACAGTGATTCTATTAAGACCCAGGCTGGAGGGACACTTCTCTCAAAATAAAACATTGCTGCTCTGATTTGAGCTGCCCAGTAATACCATTCAAAATCTGGTAGTTGTAAACCACCTGGGTCATATAGTAAATACAACAGGGAGTCTGACCTGGGCGCTTGTTGGTCCATATGAAGTTACAACTTCACAGTTGGTAGAAATTCTGTTGCTGTTTTTTGTAGTGGGGAGACCTTTTATTTAATGAAAAGTAGTAGCAGTAGTACTTTAAAGTACATTTACACTTACTGATGTAAAATTACAGAAGTTTTCGTTCCGACATTTCATAAAAGTAAGTCGATTTTTTTCCCGATTTTTAGATATTAAATATACGTATGTAGATGCACAACAACTGTAAGACTTTTGATCACGTTTCAATCTGGAATCATAGATAATCAGTTTTAATGTACTACTACAAGTACTACTACTACGAGTACTACAACTAGAAGTACTACTACTACAAGTACTACTACTAACATTACTACATCTTGCTTGAAATAAAACTACAGAAAATCACTCTGAAATGTGGTGGAGTATTAGTTAAAGTGACACAAGTACCTCAAGATTGTACATCAAGTACTTTGTCTTTGTTTACTTTGTAAACATATTTTGACAAAAACAACCAGCAGCAAGTTGATGCGTGTTGAAGATATAAATATTAAGAAGAGGAAGAGGAGGAGGAAGATGAAGCAGAGGAGCGTTGAAAGGAAGAGATGGAAGAGAGGAGGAGGCAGCATTTGTAGTTGAAGAAAACATCTTCATCTCTGACCGGACGGAGCCAAACCAGCTGCCGGCACGAAGTCAAGGAGTTTCTGCTGCGTGAGGTCATGTGACTTCAGCAACAGACACGTCACTTCTCTGACCGTCAGTCAGCTTCTGTAGGAGGAGAAAACTACTGCAGAAGTCTCTTCTCTTTGTATTTCTGCAGAGACAAAGACTCTACTGAAAGCCTCTTTAAAAGAAATGTGTAGTTAACAAGCACTGTTGTTTTTGTCCCCAGCGGGGCTTTCGTTTCCGTTATGAATGTGAGGGTCCGTCCCACGGCGGGCTCCCAGGGGCCTCCAGCGAGAAGAACCGGAGAACCTACCCGACCGTGAAGGTGGGCAACATCAGAAACACTGATAACAGACAACACTGATGGTAGTTTAACATCACTGACGTAGGGCGGTAATTTAACATCACTGACAGTAGTTTAACACCACTGACTGTAGTTTAGCCTCACTGACGTAGGACGGTAGTTTAACATCACTGACGTAGGGCGGTAGTTTAACATCACTGACGTAGGGCGGTAATTTAACATCACTGACATAGGATGGTAATTTAACAACATTTACCGTAGTTTAACATCCCCAACGTAGGACGGTAGTTTAACATCACTGACGTAGGATGGAAATTTAACAACATTTACCGTAGTTTAACATCCCCAACGTAGGACGGTAGTTTAACATCACTGATGGTAGTTTAACATCACTGATGTAGAACGGTATTTTAACAGCACTGACGGTAGTTTAATATAAATATTTGAATTTATTTTCGCTCCATCTTTCAGGTTAACAACTACGTTGGCCACGCCCGCATCGAGGTCCAGCTGGTGACCCACAATGACCCTCCCCGTGTCCACGCTCACAGCCTGGTGGGACGTCACTGCACTGAGAACGGAACCTGCACGCTAGATGTTGGCCCTAACGACCTAACCGCCTCGTCAGTATCCAATCAGGACACTGCAATCCCCTGCAGTGACATGTCCAAAGTCCTCTGACTTTAAATACAGTAAAGAGTTTGGGAGGAAAGATGTCAACAAATTCATAACATGATAATTAAGAAAAAATTGTATGACTCAAAGGAGTTAAACTGACTAATTTCCAAAAAGTCAAACTGAAAAATAGAAGAAGGAAACATGGGACCAAAGGTTTGAGCTTCTTCTTGAAGAATGTGAATTGTCTGATTGAAGAAGAAGTGAAGGATAAGAAGAAGATTGTGCAGTGGTATGTTCCTGATTCAGGTTCAAACCTGGACATGAACAAACTAAAAAAAATAAAAAGCTGGAGAAAAAAAGATGGCCTGCTGCCTCTTACCAAAATGTTATCAGACAAGTGCTCTATAATAACAGTGAAGTAACGACCTTATCTAAATATGATTACTGCGAACAGATTCAATTTAACTTCACACAACTCGTTTTTACAAACTCCCAAACTAACACACAACCTTAACGACTGAACAATGTTGGAAGTGGTGGTGAGGACGACAGTTGTTGAAGCTGATGTTAAAAAATGTTGCTAACATCTGCCAGTCCAATGGCAGGGCTTCACCGTTTAACTCAGCACACCCACACACTGAGGGCAGGAGAGAGGCACCGGGTAGTCAGATACAATTAATTACCCCTCTGCATTTCCCCCATCCTACTCGGGCCTCGGCCAGCGCTGAAAGCTTTAGTCCTGACAAGTTGTCGTGGGGAAAACCCTCGCAGACACGGGGAGAACATACAGACTCCACACTGAAAGACTCCCAGGACTTTCTTGCTATGAGGCATCAGTGCTAAATACTGAGACATTAAAAGAAAATCACACAACAGATTATTCATCCTAAATTGTCTCTGAACACATTTAATGAATTTGATCGATGAAAGTAACTTGACTCAATAATTTAAAACCAAAAACTAAAACGAGATTAGTTTTTATAAAACATCTCAAGTTGAGGAAAAGTATTTTCTCCTGTTTTGTAGTAAAGCTGTGCGAGAAACAATAATAACTAATTAAACATGCAACACATTATGACGATGATGTTGACCTGTGATGTCACTTCCTGTAGGTTCAGTAACCTCGGAATCCTCCATGTGACCAAGAAAGGGGTTGTCGAGGTTCTGACCAGGAGGCTCAGAGAAGAGAGGAAGAGGCAGAGAGGAGCCCACTATCACCACCCAGGTAACTTCACCTGAACCTCCACACACAGTCCATAACAGCAGGTACAGTAACAGACAGCATGTTTACTGATCATCACAGTCCATAACAGCAGGTACAGTAACAGACGGCATGTTTACTGATCATCACTGTCCATATAGCACTGATTATATAGCAGATTATAGACAGCAGGGGTTGTCAGAAGAGTAATGTTTCAGTTTCAAGTTTCAAAAACTTTGTCATTCACAACATACACAAAGTGCACGTATGAACGAGATTTTGTTGCAACTGTTCTCCAACAGCATTTTCATTTAAATCATATAAATATAAAAAAGTAAAACACTGCACACATATTGCACTTATATTCACACCTGTAAGATACATTATTGTACTTAGATCTGTATACATTTTGTGCACATCCATCCATACATGTTCCTGCATACAGTACACCACCCACCTCCATACATACATACCTTCCTATATGCATACATACCCCGACCCACCTAACTGCAGACATTATGTATACACGCACCTACAGACATACATACTCTACCATCATACGTGCACATATACATTCAGATTGTTGTACTTACTTCACACTCAAAGTGATTTGAAGTCGGGCTCTGCGCTGCAAACGGAGATCCGGAGGGCCTCGTGTGTGATTTTGTAGGAGGCCTCTGTCGCTCTTTCACTCGTATTAGTGTGGAAGAAGTTTTTTTGGGCAGTTCGGTTGTTTGAGTCTCGCCAGCTTCTCCGCCCTCAGCTCTCCACCTTTCGGAAAGTCGGTACTGAACTTCGGGTGTGTTGTGTTGTGTGTGTAAATTGTGAAATGACGTTGTCATAAAGCAGGCAGATGCATTTTCCCGAACCGGTGGAGACGAAGAAAAACTCGAGTTCCCAGTCCTCTTTAAATCTTCGATATTCATCTTCATATTTTCGTTTCCTATATTCCTTTGCCGTTTTTGCACAGTGCTGTAAGCTAGTTTTCCCAGTGTGACGGAGCAATTATCTCGCGCACCTGCACCTGCAATTTGTGATTGGTCGTTCAGAGGGATGGCGGCGGGTTGATAGACTGATGTGTGACTTGTAAGTGATAATGAAATGTTGATGAATTCTGCTGACAACGTTTTTGTCTTTCGATTTTTATTTTTTTTTGAAGTGGGACTTAAAAGAGCCGCAACTCGTCTTAAAGGAGCCGCGGGTTGAGTATCGCTGTATTATAATAATAAGAAGGTCTGAGTCAGAAAATCTTTTATTTGAAACGAGAAACTAGAGTTTAACTAACAAACAAAATACTTATGGTTCTGTTTGTTTATTACAATTAAATAAATACATTATTTTACAATAAATTCTAAAATATCGAGGTAATCATCAATCAACCTCCTTTAACTGAGATGTTTTAATCGTGATGAGTACACAAGCAACAGTTATGAAAATGAGGATTTGTTTGAAGTATTTCATCAGGCACAAAAGAAAGTTATTCCCTGTGAAAGTTGTTGGAGAAGTCTGTTTGACACTGATGTATGTCTCCATCAGAGACAGAAGAAAACTGCCTGGTGAAGGAGGCCAAGGAGCTGGGCAAGGTCATGGACCTGAACATCGTTAGGTTGAAGTTCACCGCCTTCCTGCAGGACAGTAACGGAGGATTCACCAGAGCCCTGAAGCCTGTTGTGTCCAACCCCATCTACGACAGCAGTGAGTCAACATCCATCTGCCCTCAGATACATTAACAATCATCATGCTGATTGTGTTTTACATGCAGAGTCTCCAAACGCCTCTAACCTGAAAATATCTCGGATGGATAAGACGTGTGGCACTGTCTTCGGAGGAGACGAGATCTTCCTGCTCTGTGACAAAGTTCAGAAAGGTGAAAACAGTTTACAGACGTTTAGTGAAAACTTCCAGCACATTCCAGCTGTTTTTTTATGCTAAGCTAGCAGCTTCCCCTGTTTCCAGTCTTAGTGCTATGCTAAGCTAGCAGCTTCCACGTGTTTCCAGTTATTGTGCTAAGCTAGGCTAACCCAACTATATAAAATAAATAAGTCTTTTCCAAGTTGGGGAGTAAATAAATTTGTTCTTGGATGAATGACACGTTACGTCATGTTGTAGATGACATTGAGATCCGATTCTACGAGGAGGAAGATGACGCAGGCTGGGAGGCGTTCGGGGACTTTTCACCCACAGACGTTCACAAACAGGTAGAGTGAATGAGTGAATGAGTGAATGAGTTAGTCTGTGAGTGAGTTAGTGAGTGAGTCTGTGAGTGATTGAGTGAGTCTGTGAGTGAGTGAATGAGTGAGTGAGCCTGTGAGTGAAAGAGTTAGTCTGTGAGTGAGTGAGATTGTGAGCGAGTCACTATTGTAGCTCCCTTTAGCCGCTCCCTCACGCCGCTCCCTGAAAAAGTGGGTTTACAGAGTGTGTTGCAAAATAAAATTGTTTAAAGCAACATATCCACGTAAACAGAACAGACACTAAATCATTTAAACTCGGTCCACACATTGACCTTTGACCTGAGCTTTAGCTAACAACAACAGTTCGTCAAAGACCAACTGAATATTTGAAGTGATGCCTGTGTTTCGTCTGCTCACTCCTCAGTACGCCATCGTGTTCAAAACGCCGCCGTATCACAGCACCGAGATCGAGCGTCCTGTCACTGTCTTCCTGCAGCTGAAGAGGAAGAAGGCGGGTGACAGCAGCGACCCCAAACAGTTCACATACATACCGCAGGTTCAAGGTCAGAGGGGATTGGGAATATATCTTTGACTAGCTGTCATTGCCAAGAAGACGTTGTATTCTGAAGGTCACGGCTGGCAGTCACCATGTATGCATCCAGTTTACCTCCTCTTGTTTCCTCTTCCCCTTTTCATTAGACAAAGAGGAGGTGCTGAGGAAGAAGCAGAAGCCGCTTCCTCACTATGAACCCTGGCGAGGAGGAGGGGGAGGAAGAGGGGGAGGAGCTGGGGGTTTTGGAGGAGGAGAAGGAGGTAAGTACCCTTTGGTTATTCTAACAGCAGGAGTTTATCAGCATCAGATTTCCACATGTTCACAGGGGACAAAGTCATGTTTGTTGATGGACGACGGTTGGTGTTGTTGTCATATCATGTGGAAGATTGTCCAGTGAAACAATTGTATCTCCAATCCAACTCCTGGACTTCTGGTGCCGGGCCATTGTAGATTAAACATTTATACAGATTCTTGTGTCAACCATCTTCCCTTGTTTACTTAAGCAACACGTCAGCTCAATGATTCACCGTAACTGCCGTTTGACAACTGTCGGCCTAATTTCAGTGTTTAAAGACCAATGGAGAAACGAGCGTTTCAAAGTTTCAAAGATAGCGTATTGAATGTCTGGTTTTGTCCACTTCTTTTGTACAGTCTATAGTTTGGGGTTATGTTTTAGCTGTCTGGAGTTACAGTTGTTTGGAATGCGGCCTCTTCCTCCTCCTCTTAACACTCATTCTACTCCATTACATGTTTTACCTGCTTGAGCAATTTAGAGTTTTATTGTTTGAGATCATGATGTAGTTTATGATGTATTCTTCTTGAGAAAATGATACATATACAAGTATACATAATGAGTGTATTCACAGAAATACTACTCAGCTTATGCATGTTACCATCGTGGAGGTTACGTCTGTCCATCTAATCAAGGGAGTTCATTTTGTCCTGCAGGATTCCAGTTTAACCAGCAGATGAATGGTGCAGCAGGCGGAGGTACAGGAGGAGCTTTCTTCACCAGAGGCTTCACTGGCTTTGGAGGAGGGGGAGGGGCCCAGATGTCAGGCTCCAGCCATCGGAGTGGGGTTGATCAGCAACAGATGGAAGGTCAAACAGGGGGAGAAAGTGGGTCCCCAATACAGCAGCAGTTGTTTCAGATAGGTAGGACACAATTCGAAGGAGAATGAAAGACATGTTTTTGTCGAATCCTTAAATATTCAATCCTGCTGTTGTTTGTGATGTTTCCAGCTGCTGCCCTCCACAGCCGAGCTTCTCAGAGTGCCAGGCAGACTGCCACCGCCCTGCTGCAGTACTGCAGTACAGGGGACGTTCAGGTCCTTCTGGCAGTCCAGAGACACCTGTGTGGCATCCAGGATGGCAATGGAGACACGTAAGTCCTCCACCTCGGTTCAATTAATATTTCACCCTACAGTTGAATTGACTGTGACTGTCGGTGTGCCCAGTTGGTTCATCAGAAATGTTTTTGTTTTCCCATAGTCCTTTGCACCTGGCCATCATCCATCAGCAGACAGGTGTGATCCAGCAACTAATACATATTCTGCTCAACAGCCATCAACAGAACATCTTCAACACAACCAACCATCTCCTACAGGTAGCTAACTCCTAATTAACTTACCACCTCTTTGTTTCTTTCGAATCAATCTCTAGGAAGTCATAGGCTGCTGAGAAGAAATCGAAACAGCTTGATGATCTCAAACTTTACTTCTGATGTTTCAGTTGCTAAAACTAGATTCTTACTGAGGACCAGTGAGTGAGCCTCCACCATCAAGCCACTAACATTCCTTATTCCTAACCCTCTACCCTCCGTCCCTTCCCTCGCTTCCTTCTCCTCACTTCCTCCAGAATAGGTCCTCTCAGCATGTCTAACTGGGGCACGGTCTGCCACCCTTGATCCCTTCTACTCTTCTCCAAACCATCTCCACCGACATCTCTTCCTTTCTCAACACCCTCTTGTTTCAGCTACCTTGAATGGAGCCAAAGTTAAGCCCTCTCTTGAAGAAACCATCTCTTGTCCGAGCCGCGATCCTAAACTACAGACCCGTATCTCTTCCCTCATTTCTATCCAAAACCCTTGGGCGAACTGTTTTCCAACCCTTCACACTGCCGGATCTTCGTCCCTCTCCTCAGTCCATGTCCTACTGATACAGTCGACCATCAAAAGATGACGACCTTCAGCTCTACCTCTCTGACCCTTCATATAGAGGCACACATCGCTAATGTCTCCAACTCGATCAGGATGAAACTGGACTACTCTTCCTCCCTGGGAAAGACCTCTATCTCCATTGACAACATGACTGTTACCCTTGCAGACTGCCAAGAACTACTGGGTCACCCTGGACATAAAGCTACACATCTCCTGGTCCGGGAACTTGTCGTGGCCTGCATAGTCTACCGCAGCGTCCTCCTGGCTTGGCTGCCCGCTTCTGGCATCAGATCTTTATGTTCAAAACACTGCTGCCCATCTGGTGTTCATCCGACCGAAATTAATTCACTTCATTCTTCATCTTGATCACTTCCCGTCTCTTCACCTCTACATGCATGAAGTTCAACAGTGCAGAACATCTGACTGCGCCTCCCTATCGCCAATCTATGGTCAGGTTCCAAACCTTTGCAGGTCGCCTTGCACCCCTATCACCACATGGACTCGGGAGTCACTCGTCCTGGTTGTGACTTCTCAGATAACTAAATGTATGATAAACCATTAATGATTCACCCTCTCATCATTGCAGACTCCCCTCCACCTGGCAGTGATCACACGTCAGGTGAAGGTGGTGGAGGTGTTGCTGAGGGCGGGGGCTGACCCAAGGCTGCTGGACAAAAATGGCCGCAGCCCTCTACACCTTGCAGCATTTGCCGGGGACAGTGCTACACTCCGACCCCTGCTGGCTCACCTCCGGGAATGCCATGCCCAACTGGTCAACACTGCAGACTACCATGGTGAGAGGGCACAGCTGCTAATAGACTTACATGAAGACTAGTAAGGAAATACTTGACTGCAACACACGTACTTTTCTCTGTCAGGTCTGCACCCTCTCCACTTGGCAGTAAGGAGGGATGGTGAGCGCTGCCTCCGCCTACTTGTGGAGGGTGGAGCCAAAATCAATGCACCTGAACAGAAGAGTGGAAACACTGCGCTGCACCTGGCTGTCAGAGAAAACCTGTTCAAAGTGGCCTGCATTCTCATCACAGAGGTAGGACACACATCATCATCTGTACACCTACATCAGCATGTACATCATCAAAGTGACATCAGGGTGACATCAGCGTGTTACCGCTCCGCTTGTGTTTGTGTTGTTGCAGTTGAAGGCTGACATCAATGCCTGTACGTTTGGAGGAAACACACCACTACACCTGGCGGCCAGTCTGGGCTCCCCGACGCTCTGCTCAATGCTCATCGCTGCAGGTGGGATGCACTGAAATACTACACAAAACTACACAGTAATACATGGTATTACGAAGTAATACTCAGTAATGCGCAGTAATACACAGAAATACATGCGATTACTTCGTAATACATGCTTCTACGCAGTAATACGCAGTAATGCACAGTAACACTTCTCATCCATGTAATACACGATAATAGATTCTACTACTACCATTAGGTATCGGTCCAGGTAAATCCTGGGACCCATTGTCAGACCCTATGCTGGTGCAGTGGGTCCTGGGTTCCACCTGGTGCACAACAATGCCCGGTCTCATGTGGCGAGAGTATGCAGGCAGTTCCTGGAGAATGAAGGAATTGATACCATTGACTGGAACCCTGCTCGCCTGACCTAAATTCAAATCGAACACCTCTTGGACATTATGTCTCGGTCCATCCAGCGCCGCGAGGTTGCACCTCACACTGTTCAGGAGCTCAGAGATGTATATAAGCATGTGGGGACAATACACAGTAATGAGTACCATTTTGAGTTGCTGCTATGGAATTTCCGCAAATTGGACATTCAGCCCTCTGTAGGTTGATATTTTAATTTCCATCGTCTCCACTTGTATAAATGAATAATCCAAGATTGCTGACTTTCAGGTGCTGATAAGGACATGGAGAATGACGAGCCACTTGTTTTCAGCTCCTCTTCAGACGAAGAAAAGGAAGACAATGAATCAATCAGAGTGGTCGCCTCACATCCAGTTAGTCCTCGTAAGAGACCTTTGGACGGACACACACCTCTGGACCTCGCAAAATGCCAAAAGGTTTGACACTTTACTTTTAAATATGACAAAAGTACACAAACTGCAGGTGATGAGTGATGAGATAATTGGTCTTTATTTAATTTTGGGTTAGAATCTGTCACGGTTTCCTTCTAAAGAACCCTGAAAGTCTTGTCATGTTCCAGGTCAGAAACCTGTTAAACTCAAGTCCGAAGTCAAGTCATCATGTCAGTAAGAAGATCAAACCGAGCAGCAGTGAAGGTTTGTCTTCCTCCTCATCTATCAGTCCCAGTGCATGTCTGTCATCTGGAGGTCAGAGGTCATCAGTCACACTCTAAAACAGAAAAATGGTCTCAAACATTAGGTAGTGGACAGGCACTGAGAAGAAATGCTATCTGTGAATTATATGTAGGCAGTGTGTGTACTTTTTAAACATAAAATGTAGGATGTGCACAATCTACTTCCAACTGGTGCTTAACACTTCACTTCAAATGTGAGTGTGAGGGTGGAGAAGGAAGCAAGTCAAGGGACAGAGGGTAGAGAAGGAAACAAGGCCAGGGACAGAGGGTAGAGAAGGAAACAAGGCCAGGGACAGAGGGTAGAGAAGGAAACAAGGCCAGGGACAGAGGGTAGAGAAGGAAACAAGGCCAGGGACAGAGGGTAGGGAAGGAAACAAGGCCAGGGACAGAGGGTAGGGAAGGAAACAAGGCCAGGGACAGAGGGTAGGGAAGGAAACAAGGCCAGGGACAGAGGGTAGGGAAGGAAACAAGGCCAGGGACAGAGGGTAGGGAAGGAAACAAGGCCAGGGACAGAGGGTAGAGAAGGAAACAAGGCCAGGGACAGAGGGTAGAGAAGGAAGTGAGGCTCTGTTCTATGACTTCCTGGAGATTCTGTCAACCGAGGAACAGCAGGAAAGGATCTGGCTGGTTTGGTGGTGGGTGGGCAGAAAGAGTCGCAGGAGGAAGAGAGAGGGGATAGAAGAGTAGTGGAAGCCTCCTCAGTGGTTAAGATGAGAACTGCTCAGCTGAGGGAAGCGAGAAAAGCACAGCAGAGGGGAGAGATGTCCGTAAGCGTTCTGAGCGGTGATAGTGTGAGGACGTAAATGAAACAGATGATTTTGATCCACCAACATCAGTTAATTTTGCTTCTCTTACTTCAACGGCGCAGACGGGGAGTCTTCAGGGCTGGACGAGGACACGCTGTCCCGGCTGGTTGAGGTGCTGAGTGTCGAGGACGTTCCCTGGAGGAAACTGGCAGAGAAGTTGGGGATGATGACGCTGACTCATCAGTACCAGGACAGCCACGCCCCCTGCCGCCACCTGCTGCAGCACTACAAGGTATGTGCAGGAAGATGTAACACAAGGTGACGTTAACCTCAGTTCACATGAAATCATTGTCTTTCATTGGACGCTACGCTGCATCTTTCTATTCCTGGCGGAATCCTTTTCCTTTGTAAAGTTACCACAACAATAGCTCACTGTATTTGTGTCCAGCTGGGTGGAGGTCCGCTGGAAGGACTCGTTGAAGCCCTTCAGTCTCTCGGTCTGACAGAAGGAGTCAGACTTCTGAGAAACAGCGAGCTTCAAGACGACAAACACAGCGCAGGTAACTCACCTGTGGGGCGGGGCTTCTGCAGGAAGTGAGTTAAGACTGAACAATTGCAGGAAATTTTTTTTTCGATGGATCCACCTCAGATGTTCCAAAGCTTTTCAAAACTAAATGAGTTATTTGCAACCCTTCTCCAGAACGTTAGGTCTTTTCATTTTTTGTTTGTTCATTTAGTAAACTTTATCTAACCCGTGAGGGAAACTCTCCTCAGCATTTAACCATCGATAGGTGAACACACACAGTAGCTTGGCGTTAGGTGCTTTGCTCGAGGGCACTTAAGCGGTGAATGTTAACTACATTTTTTCCTGCCGGTCCTGATGATTGAGCCGGCGACCTTTGCTTACCGAGTTCGCTTCTCTAACCATTGGGCCACAGATGCACCAAAATGACATGTTGACAATGAGACGCTACGTCAGCACGAACAAGGGTTAAGGTTATTTAGGGGGATCATTCTGATTGGGCAGCACAAATTAATTAGTCGGTATTGATTCTGTGGTTATGTAAAGCGCGATCAATAAATATTTCCAGCTGGACATTTAAAGGTAGATTGAAGTCAATGTAACTCTAGTTTCATTTATTCATTTAAGACACTTGAGAACAAAACCATCTCATCCTGACAGCAGCAACTCGCCTTATCTATTATTTTCTGTCCAATCAGATGCCACGGTGGACAGCGGCTTTGGCAGCCAGCCAATGGAAGAGGAGGAGCCACCTGTGGCCCATCAGTGACAAGCAGGACGGACAAAAACATTTGACGAAAAAATTGTTAAAAAAGTGAATTCAATGTTGACGACAAACAGCAGATTTAAAATGAATGATGTCGCCATGACGATGCATCCTAAGTATTTTAATTTATATTGTACTTTTGTGTTTTTCTTTTTATTAAGTTCATATTTTTTTGTTGGAATTTGTGATTTTAAGGAATTTGAACTTCATCAAACAGTCGCCATGAAGCTGCAGTGCGTTTGAGAACGACACTAAATCTGTGTTGTGTTGACAAAGTGTGTGTGTGTGTGTGTGTGTGTGTGTGTGTGTGTGTTTCCTTCACCTTGTGGGAAATGTAGAACTTCTACTGTTGTGAGGTCGTCACGCAGCGTCACTCAATCTGACCGGCAGATGAACCCTGAGCAGGATTAAAGGAGTTCTGGCGCTAAACAGACGGTCCTGCTCACCCTCTGGAGGCGTAACTTTCAACGGAACCAAGATTATATGGAAGACAAGTTCTGTCAATGATAGAAAGATAAGGAGAAAATAACAATCTCCAGACAGAAAAATACTTAAACTTTGAATTAAAGTATCTGAAACTGACATCAGAATAATGAGATACTTTGTGAAATACTTTAAATCTAAATATGAACGATAATTAAGTTATAAAATTATAAACTGAAAGTCTGTCAGGTCAAAATTCTGACTCAGAAAAACATCTGCGTGGCTCTCACTCACTCACTCACTCACTCACTCACTCACACACACACACACACACACACACACACAGACAGACAGACAGACAGACAGACTCACTCACTCACTCACTCACTCATACACCCACACACTGACAAAGACTCACTCACTCATACACACTCACACACAAAGACAGACACACACACAGACAGACGCACAGACACACACACACACACACACACACACAAACAAGACACCGCGTGGGGTTCAGTGTCGATCGCGGCCGGTCGGCGTTCAGTGAGCAGCTTTGTTTCTTACTTTGTGTTGAACAGTGAATTCATGTGTTCATCTCGTTTCTCTTCAGCCTGTAAAAATAAATTCATAAAACTAATGTTGCACTTTGACAACTAAATAAAACGACTCTAACCTTCCAGATGTTTTCAAATTGACTTTATTTATATTTTCGCTTCTGGTCTTGAAAATGATGCAAACACGGCGTTTGATTTCACGACGACAGGAAGTGGACGGTATGTACAAACTCACGTCAGTCTTCAGGAGACGATGACGAACAGAATAAATTAAGTGTTGAACATCTGCTACCTGAAAGAACTAACACAAAGGACCCTAAAACGCCGGGAGCACAATACAATATGGCTTCTCATTTTTATATTTACACGTTACGTTACCACACATTCATCCTTCTTTACATTAGCAGAGCGAAATACAAGTTACTGGATATCTGAGGGTGGAAATGCGGGCTCAGGGGGTCAAACGGTAGCGAGCAACCTTCGTTTGTTCAACAGTTTCTTCTTACTGAAGTTGGAGGAATAAACAAGGCCTCGAGATTTAGACGTTTCAACGAAGAAGTCCTCGCCATTCAACAAACATCAACAATCCCTTGAAAAAGTTCTGTGATGCCAAAGAAACTGATGGAAACTCGATTTGAAAGTTTGAAACTAATCTTTGTGGTTCAGATTCAGTCTTTATCCAAACACATGTTTCTCTTGTGTTGATGACGATGAAGAGTTGACACGTTTGTTCAACTGATCCAACTCAGCGTCCTCTAAGCCAGCTTGATTGAGCAGGTAAAGGAGAAACGCAAGCTGGTCCTTTAAAGGCGACCAGCACAGTGACCCCATGTGGCAGCAGGAGGTTATAACAACGTTGACACTCATCAAGAACAAGAAACCAAAAAAAAAGTTTGTTTCATCTCATTGACGAACAGATGAAACTGAGCAGAATCTGAAGTCAACAAGTGGACACGTTCAAACACTTGGGGAGTCGAGGATCTACGGAAGCTCATTAACAACAAAACAGTCCAACTCTGCTCTTCTTAATTTCATTGGACTTTTTACGACACGTCACTGGTTTGGTTGACTCTCCGGGCTCTAATAGACCCAGTTAGCGAGAAGCTGGGGAAGTACAAGGCAGCCACACAGTAAAAGATGGGTCAGTACTTGATGACATCATCTGTCAGCGTGTGGTTTCATTGTTTTTTACCTCCGTCAGTAGCTTTTGTCACCATTATGCTTCCACAGACCCTCGTTTGTATTTAAACCCCTGAAAGTACACATGTAACCATGTTTTCCTCTGGTCCACATGCACAACACAGTCAAGAGCAACAAGCTGTCACCATGGCAACTGATTAGCTCTGTTGCTAGGAGACGATGCAGGTGGTCGGTAATAAATAAAAGTACCTAAAAAGTGTTTGTGAGAATGAACGCTGGCGGCTCGTTGTTCTATATGTCCGCCGTTTGTACAACGAATGCGTCCAGGATGTCCTGTTGTGAAACAGGAAATAAAGCTTTTATTCTGAAATCCTCGGCTGATGTTTGACGCTCTTCATACTAGTTCCTGAATTTAAATACGCACTGTTGTCTGTTCTTTCATCCTCCTCCTCCTTGCGAACGTCTCAGCTAATCAGAGTCTGAGTGAGGTTGAAGAAATGGTTCAAAGGAGGATGTCAGCCTGCTACCCACAATGCTTCAAGTCCATGCCCTGCGCCCGTATGCATCCAGTCTCCTACGGAGCCTCTTCCTGTTTGCTGCTCAGTTTCTGCAGCTCCGCCCGCTGGTTGTTCCCACCGCCGTTCTTCTTCTTGCTTCCCTCTCGGGTGTTGTCACATTTTGAGGTCGAAGAAGTGACCTTTAAGCTTTTTGATGTCTTGGTCCCCCGTACCTTTTCCTTATTGGCGGCATCCTGTGGCAGCGTGGGGCTAGAGTGCGCCCTCTGTAGGCCGCCGTCATCAAACAGCTGGGACTCAAAGGCCGCCAGGTCCTCGTCACCACTCGACAGCTTGGCCTGGAGCAGCATGGCATAGGTACCGTAGCGGGTTTTCTGTATAGAGACAGAAAACACCAAAAAGGCGTTTGATGTTACAGCGGACGTTTTAACACACAAATATGACATCACTAGGGGGTATGGCCACTGTAAGAAATGTGATAATTATCCAAAAACACACAAAACAAATATTTAATCCAAAAGTCGTGTTTTATTAAATACGTACGTATTTTGGACCCAAATCGATTTTTCACAGGACCTCTTAGAAAATGAGTAGTAATTCTCTCTCTTTTGGGATTTATAATGGCAGTCAATGAGAGAGGCTAGAGTGGAGCCCCGCGGAGTTAGAGTGTAGAGAACGAAAAAACGGCCTGTTTTTGTTGAATTATATGTTGAATTCTTTTTTTTTGCCGATCAAAAACATAATTTATTTCAACATATGTATGCAAAAAAAAAAAAGTTAATTAACTTGATTTTCCTCTTCCACATACTGTACTCTACATAAAACATTTAAATATCCAAATATTGAGCTATTTAAGGATTTTTTTATTTTTTCTTCCTGCCTTTTTCATCCATCTCAACTTTTTGAATTCTTGGGCTTCCTTTAATTCATTTCATTCAGCAGTTTTCATTCAACAAACAGCATCCACATTGCAATTTCTTCCGAAATTGCCGGTTCTAGTTATATTCACTTGTGTATGAATTTTGGACCCTAAAAAAACCCTCGCCACTTCAACGTACAGAAACCATTCAAATATCAAAACGTGCGTCTCGTCGAGGACCAGCTAGCTACCATTCAGATTTCAAAAATATTTTAAACTTTTACAGTTATTAAGCTCGAAAGGAAAAAAAAAAGAAAAATCCCCATTCAAAGTCAAGCTCGCTCGACCACATTTTCAGGTACCTGTAACTAATTCATACGTTCACTTAGAAACCCCATTACAACTCTCAAACGTTCACACACTCATGTAGATTCCGACAGTGTTTGATTAGAGTCAACAGTGTCAAATTGTCAACATCAATTATAGATTTTTCACAGGACCTTTTAGAAAACGAGTAGTAATTCTCTCTCTTTTGGGATTTATAATGGCAGTCAATGAGAGAGGCTAGAGTGGAGCCCCGCGGAGTTAGAGTGTAGAGAAGAAAAAACGGCCCACTTTTTGACGGAAAAACTGCCGTAACGGCCACAATTTTTGGTCCACGGACATCTAGACTTCCAAGATTCGTGCCACATCTATCTAGATTCAGAAAATGTAACCCTTTAACAGATCTTGCGCAAAAACACTTAACGAGGAAGCGAGACTGCTGCATTGATTCCCATTATAAATCCGACTCTGCTGCAGTAACAGATTTTTTTATCTTTTATTTCATTTATTTTTATATGTGGAATTTTTTTTTCCAACCGGTTCTAGTTAGAACATGAGTTATTTTTAAAGTAAGTAAGTAAGTAATTCTGTTTATAAAGCAGGGCTATTGAGCAAGGCACCCTTTCGCTCGTCTACAGGCTCGTCACATCTGACCACAGAGCGGCGAGGACACAAGACGCAGTTAAAAGATGGAGCTTTTTATTTCATTATTTATCTATTTAAAGCTTAAATTAGAAAATGAAACTTCCTGTAGATGTTTGAAATGAAAAGCTTCGAAGTCGGTTTTACAACAGAAGAAGGTTTCAGGTGATTACCTCAAACTCCAGGTACTCCTGTCGCAGTTTCTGCTCCTCCAGTTCGCGACCTTTCACCTTGCGGTCGGGTGTAGTGGCCCTCAGGTCAGCCAGCTCGGAGGACACCGCCCTGAAGCGGCTCTGGTGGCATTTGACCTGCTCCTCCTGTGGAGACAAACGACCAGACTGAAGCCATGAACAGAACGCCAGATAAGCATTTCAGACACAAGATTGTGTCGGTACCTGCGACAGCTTTGTGTTGGATCCCGGCAGCAGAGGACGGCTGAATCTCTTCTGAGAGCCGATGGCCGCCGGGAAGGGCGGAGCAGAAAACATGGCCGCCACCGCGTTGATGCGTGTGATCCACGACTGCATCTGCTCTGCGTCGCTGCGGGAACACGAGAGGAGAAGGTACCAGTCAGTGGGACAGGAAGTCAAACAGCACGAGAAGCGCCGAGAGACGGCAAAACCAAAGAATCACAGAAAGACAAAACGTTTGTGATTCAACGTAGCACCCTCAGGACACAATGCCATCCGGTGGACAGGTTCAGAGAGAGAGAGAGACCCAGAGAGAGAGAGAGGGAGACAGACAGACGGAGAGGGCGACAGACAGACGGAGAGAGAGAGAGACCCAGAGAGAGAGAAAGGGAGACAGACACAGAGTGAGAGAGACAGACAGACAAACAGACAGACAGAGAGAGAGAGAGACCCAGAGAGAGAGAGAGACTCAGAGAGGAAGAGAGAGAGAGGAGAGAGAGAGAGAGAGAGAGAGAGAGAGAGAGAGAGAGAGAGAGAGAGAGAGAGAGAGAGACGGACAGAGAGAGAGACGGACAGTCTTACGGCGCCTGCAGCAGGAACACCCTCCAGTCGGCGGTCCGCAGGTAGAAGACGTTGGGACGTTTGCTGTAGTCGGCGGCTCTCATGGCCAGAGAGTGATGGACGGACACGGCGTTCTTCACGTCCTCCTCCGTCACTTCCCGGTCCACTTGGTACTCATCCTGTCAGCCAATCACAGTGATGTTCATTAATGTAAATGAACGACTGCCTAATAATTATTGTATACATTAATATAAATATATTATCTCTCAAATGTGCTGTTGTGTAATTACATATTTATGTCTATTATATATACGTGTTATAATGTATTAGATACAGCTTGTTTATTATTAATAATAATATTTTTGAAGCCAGTGGAGTGCCCTCTGACCTTTGACTCATCACCAGAATACTGTCAGCTGCCAGCTGACTTCTGATTGATCGTCTCTGGCGGGGAATGTTCATGTGGTTTTTATTTGTCACCATATGTAGTTCGGACATTTACCTTCTGCAGGTGGAGCACCAGACCCTTCAGCAAGGCGTAGAAAGACTTCCATCCCCTTTTACCCCGCGGCGCTGGGAAACACGAGGCATGATGGGAAATTATACATCACACTGAGGAATGACGATCGGAAGAACTGGCGAGATACAGAATCCTTCATTTACACCATAGTATGTCTGTGTGTGTGTCTGTGTGAGTGTGTGTGTGTTTGCGTCTGTCTGTGTGTGTGTGTCTGTATGTGTGTATGTGTGTGTGTGTGTGTCTGTATCTGTGTGTGTATGTGTCTATGTATATGTCTGTGTGTGTGTGTCTGTGTGTGTCTGTTTGTGTGTTTGTGTGTGTCTATGTGTATGTCTGTGTGTGTGTGTGTGTGTGTGTGTGTGTCTGTGTGTGTGTGTGTGTGTGTGTGTGTGTGTGTGTGTGTGTGTCTGCGTGTGTGCGTGTGTGTGTGTGTGTGTGTCTGCGTGTTTTCCCCATCTCTCGCTCCTCTT
>CAAKHC010018022.1:22853-33042 GCA_901007825.1 Macroramphosus scolopax
GATTGGAATGTGACACTTTGAGCCTACAATATGGAACCTTTTCACAATATTCTAATTTTCTGAGATGTTGAATTTGGGGTTTTGTAACTTTTAAGCCATAATCTTCAAAATTATAACAAATAAAGGCTTGGGATATCTTACTCTGTACTGAGTCTACATAATGTATTAGTTTGACTTTTTAGTTTCTAATGTTTTGAGTATGACCTGTATATATATCGTATGAGTGTGTGTGTGTGTGTGTGTGTGTATGTGTCTGCGTATATGCCTGTGTGTGTGTCTGTGTGTATGTCTGTGTGTATGTCTGTGTGTATGTCTGTGTGTATGTCCGTGTGTGTGTCTGTATGTGTGTTTGTGGGTCTATGTGTATGTCTGCGTGTGTGTGTGTGTCTGTTTGTATGTCTGTGTCTGTGTTTGTGTGTGTGTAAGTCTGTCTGTGTGGCTGCCAGCCACCGCTACTAAACTACGGATCAGAAAAAAGGGACACATACTTTTCTTTCCGTCAAGGTCGGCATGGACTTTGCGGATCAGGAAGCCGCTTTTATACAGCTCGCCATCGACCTGTTGGGCGACACCCACCAGCGGGTTTCCTCCACTCCCCAGACGCTTCATGGTGTGGGAAGCGGAGTCTGTCCGAACGTCAGCCAGCTCCGACATGGACTTCCTCAACTCCTCTTCATCACTTTACAAGAAAGAAATCAACATTACTCAGTCAACAATGCACACACACACACACACACACACACACACACACACACACACACACACACACACACACACACACACACACACACACACACACACACACACACACACACACACACACACACACACACACACACACACACACACAGTGTGAGGTGACATTCACACTGAGATGAACTCACATGGTCCATTGAAGCTTCTCGTTCTTGATGGAGGTGTACAACGTCTGCAGACACACAAATAACAGTGTCAGATGTGTGTATGTCTGTGAGCGAGTCTGTGTGTGTGTATCTGTGTGTGTGTTTGTCTTTGCGTCTCTGTGTATCTGTGTGTGTGTGTCTGTGTGTATCTGTATGTCTGTGTGTGTGTCTGTATGTCTGTCTGTGTGTGTCTGTCTGTATGTGTGTGTATTTGTGTGTCTGTGTGTATCTGTGTGTGCGTGTATCTGTGTGTGTCTGTCTGTCTGTGTGTGTATTTGTGTGTGTGTGTCTGTGTGTATCTGTATGTCTGTGTGTATCTGTGTGTCTGTCTGTATGTGTGTGTATTTGTGTGTGTGTCTGTGTGTGTCTGTCTGTCTGTGTGTGTATTTGTGTGTGTGTCTGTGTCTGTCTGTATGTGTGTGTGTGTAGGTGTATCTGTGTGTATTTGTATGTCTGTGTGTGTCTCTGTGTGTCATATTGTTAAATGGAATTGAAAAACGTGTTTGAGACAGAAAGCTCCCCTTCAGTACTACTGTGTACATAAAGTAGTACTGCGTATATAAAGTACTATTGTGTATATAAAGTACTGATGTGTATATAAAGTACTACTGTATGTACTACAGTGTGTATATAAAGTACTACTGCGTATATAAAGCACTGCTGTGTATATAAAGTGCTGCTGTGAATATAAAGTACTTCTGTATGTACTACTGTGTATAAAAAGTAGTACTGTGTTTATAAAGTACTACTACGTATATAAAGTACTGCTGTATATATAAAGTACGACAGTGTATATAAAGTACTACTGTGTTTAAAAAGTAATACTACTGTGCATATAAAGCATAACATAAAGTACTACTGTGTATATAAAGTACTACGGTGTATATAGAGTAGTGTATATAAAGTACTGCTGTGTACATTAAGTACTACTGTATGTACTACTGTGTATATAAAGTACTGCTGTGTACATAAAGTACTACTGTATGTACTGCTGTGTATATAAAGTAGTACTGTGTATATAAAGTACTACTGCATGTATTACTGTGTATATAAAGTACTGCTGTGTATATAAAGAATGTGTATATAAAGTATTACTACTGTGTATATAAAGTACTGCTGTGTATATTAAGTACTACTGTATATACTACTGTCTATATAAAGTACTACTGTGTGTATAAAATACTACTGTATGTACTGTGTCTATAAGGTACTGCTGTGTATTTAAAGTACAACTGTATGTATGACTGTGTATATAAAGTACTGCTGTGTATATAAAGTAATATTGTATATACTACTGTGTATATAAAGTACTACTGTATGTACTGTGTTTATAAAGTACTACTATTTATATAAAGTACTGCTGTGTATATAAAGTATGACTGTGTATATACAGTACTACTGTAAGTACTACTGTTTAAATAAAGTAGTACTGTGTATATAAAGTACTGCTGTGTATATAAAGTACTACTGTATGTACTACTGTGTATATAAAGTACTACTGTATTTACTAGTGTGTATATAAAGTACTGCTGTGTACTGCTGTGTATATAAAGTACTGGCCCGGGTCTACACTGGGTTCCTCTCTACCTTCTTCTTGCGGCTCTGAGGGTGCTGCTGTCCGTCTTGTGTCTTTCCCAGCAGGTCAGGGAAGGCCAGCGGTTTGAGGGAGCGGGAGCGAGGGGTTCTGGGATACCTGAACGGATCCGTGTTCCTGGAGGCCCGCCCGCTTCGGACCGAGCAGAGCGACCGTGAGCGCATGCGGTCCGAGGAGTGGATGCTGTTGACGCCGATCATCGGGGTGAGTGGCGGGACCACAGGAGGTTCGGGGACGAGTCTGTCTCGACGTTTAGTAAAGATGAAGAACGTTTGTGATGGAGCTCAAATCGTACGACACCTGTTTGTTTGGTTCGCTGACCTCCAGACGACCTCCAGACAACCTCCAAATGAACCATCAACAGATAATTCTGTCTGCGATGGGCTGCCAGCGGGACATTAATGCCTGCTGCATTGTGGGTCGATTTCTTCTGAAACACAGCGGCAGTTCATCGGCCCTGTAATCCTGCTGGCGGCTGTCAGGTGTGTTGAGGCGTAACCCCCGAAAAAAAAAGGAAGAAACACCTGGGAGCAGATGGCGACGGCGGACTGAACGTGCTGCAAGATTTACGGTTTGATGACGTTAAAATGTTTCACATGTGGACTTTAAGGGGAAGTCGTACAACGACACACTTCCATCAACAGGCACCAAAGAAAGAACATCATTGCTTTTCAGACAAACACAGACTAAATTATTTAACACAATGGCGTATTAAAATGTTGTTTTGCTGTCGAAGTCGACTTTCTGTCTCAGTAGATAACACATGCTCGAGTCTGTGTGTGTGTGTGTGTGTGTGTGTGTGTGTGTTTAACCGCGTAATCCTCAGCAACGCCAAGGCGGCACGGCGTAATTCATCGCTCCATTTTACAGAGAAAAACGTGTGTGTTCTCAAACGGCGAGCATGTGTTGAATGCAGCCTCCTGATGTTGCAGCGGCGGAGGACAATCCCTGGACTGCAAATAAAGACGTGTGACGCCGCAACTCACTCCTACATCCAAAACCCAGCAAGTGTACACCCACACAGACAGACGACGGATACAGAGAGCACGCTGACGTCAGCTTCCTCCTGAGACGCCACAACCACCCTGATGATGGACAGACACACGGATAGAGAGACTGGGATGAGATGAAAGGAGAAAGAAGAGTAATTCCTGTTGCTTTCTGGGTAAAAAGAAGAGAAAAAGAGGGGAGAATTCCTCTTCCTCCTCCTTAGTTATTGATCATCTTGAACTTGACTCTTCTCCTTCATTTGAGCTCATGCAGGAGAATCCCTCTTCTTCCTGCTCTTCTTTTATATCTTCTTCTTCTCCACTATGGCTGAACTGTTGAGGAGTGTCAGTGCGTTCTCCCTCCTTTCTCCTCTCTCTCTCTTTTCTACCTCACTCTCTCAATGCGCATTTTCTCTCAGCTGCAGCAGCCAATCAGAGAGCAGAAAAGGGAGCTTCAACCCGCCTTCTGCTCTTCATGGAGCTGTCAATCATGCAGGACTCAGACATGAATGTGAATGCAGCCCAGAAACATCGAGCAGAGAAATGAGACGAACTTATCCAAAATAATATATAATCTGTAGTACTAATACACATACATACATACATACATACATACATACATACATACATACATACATACATACATACATACATACATACATACATACATACATACATACATACATACATACATACATACATACATACATACATACATACATATATATATACTGTATATATACTGTATATATACATGTTCTTCCTCCCCTGTCTGCTGCCCACAAACATCAACAGGCCGCAGGCGACAAAACACATTCAGACTGATGACGGCGACGACAGTAATGATAAAGAAGTGCATGTAACGATTATTGTGTTTGGTGCTTGTTTGATCGGCTCAGGATGCACACGTGGCTGGAACATGGTTCCACAGAGGTCATCCTCCCAGATCTTCATCCATAAAAGAATCCACTTTTGTTGTTTTGGTATTTAACTTCGTAATACGTTTTCATTGTTTCCAACCTTTCTATCATCTAGTTGCCCGATATTATTCAGGTCTTACAAACTTTAAATTGAAGACAAGGTCCGCAGAGGTCCGGTTTGTTTGTACGCAACCACGCATTCACCTCAAAGCTTCGGACGCACAATAAGTATTTAGCCTAAACAATACAGGGTACAATTGCTCATGTGATCTGTTTATGTGAAGGTTTATATATCAGCCAGAGTGGAGCCTTTTTATTCAGTTTTAAACTGATAAGAGTCAAAACACTCGTGACCATCTAAACCCGCCTGACGTGAGAATCCTGTTAGAGGTGAAGCTCTCGGAGGAAGAGGACGTCACACTGAAGCATATCAACATGTGTTTCATGTCTGTGTGCTCACATGACCTCACACATGAAGTCAACTCAATTTGATATCTGCAGTCCTCAATGTCTGCGACTGTCCTGAAGACATAGTGAAGGTTTCATCCCCTCTGATCGTCTGTCTGGTTGAGTGTGTGAGCATCCTACCTTCAGCAGATCCTTTGGAAAGTCTTTTCCATCGTTGAGTCCTTCCAGGTTGGAGATGAACTGATTACAGGACATCCTCTTCCCCACGTTCTAAACAAAGCAGGATCGAGGTCAGACAGACTGCTGCTGAGACGAATACACTGAATAAAACTGTTTAAAATCACACTCACATTTCCATGAAGGTCTGTGTTCAACAACATCACTGCACAGGTCAGAGTGTGGACACTGTCTGAGAGATAGACAGGGGGCAGATACACAAGTGAGAGAGGGACAGGCAAACAGACAGGGGAGAGACAGATAAGCAGGTGATGAGTGTAGTAAAACTTTAAATAATGGTACTGTCAGACAGACAATAATAATAATCAGATAGACAGTTACCTTCAGTCGTCTCACTCTCTGGGTTACTCTGCATGTATCTCCTGGAGAAGTGAGTGAGGACTCTTTCTCTCTCCTGAGTTTCTCCCATTAGAGCGAACTTCCTCAGAAAGGTTCTGAAACGACCATTTAGTGTTAGCGCTGATAACGAGCTCTTCAGTTAATTAACACACTTTGACATTCACTCGTTTCTCTTCTGACCTGAGAGCCTGATCGACGGTCAGACCATCGAAGTTAAAGCTGCTGAGATATTCTTCTGCAACCATCCCACTGAAGTCGTTGCTGCAGAGACACATCAGAGGGGATTGAACACAAACACACACTGAAACACACACAAACACACAAAACCACAAACAAACACACAACCACAATC
Source organism: Macroramphosus scolopax (assembly GCA_901007825.1). Taxonomy (NCBI): domain Eukaryota; kingdom Metazoa; phylum Chordata; class Actinopteri; order Syngnathiformes; family Centriscidae; genus Macroramphosus; species Macroramphosus scolopax. The sequence continues at coordinate 28,595 of CAAKHC010018022.1, forward strand.
ACAAACACACTGACTTTTTGCTGAGGTGTCGAGCCACATCTGACTTCCTGAAGCCGTCCAGGTTGTAAAGGCGTTTGGCGAGCCGTTTGGCGGCCTGCATGTCGGCCTTCGTGCCATTCGCCAGCGCGTCGTCGCTGCCACCGAGCGCCAGCCGCTCCGCCACGCCAGCCTGAGGGTGCAGCAGCTCTGGGGGGCGAATCAGCGGACGCTCCCTGAGAAAACACACACATTTGTTGTTGAGATGAAGCTTGTTGTTTCAGCTGAGGTCTGACAATTGAAAACATCATCTACAGGTCAAAGGTCACAACATTTTCAGAGCAAATACACAAAGAGAAGTGTGTCTGTCATGTTGCTTGATAATAGTTAAACAGAAACTTTTTCTTTAGGATCAGCAGGATTCCAGACTGATGCCATGGTTACAGGGCAAACAGGAAGTGCTGTGAGAGGAGCAGCACACTAGGCTTGGGCGATATTGATTTTTTAAAACCGATATTTGATGTAAGATTTCACCGCGATTTTCGGTATTATCGATTAAATTTATTTAATTAAAAAAAAGTTGTAATAGCGATCTGAATGCTATATTTCTTTTACGCCTGTAGATGGCAGTAGCGGGTATTATAAGAGACAGACAGCAGTTGTCTCGAGTTGTACGATATTACCGGTATATTGCCCAAGCCTACAGCACACATCTAATATGCAACAATAAACGAGCGTGTTACTAAGTATACTTTATTAATCCCTCAAGAGACATTCTTCTCAGCATTTAACCATCCGTAGGTGAGCACACACGCTCGGCCACAGCTGCCACTTTTTTTGTTCTTCTTGTCTGTTTAAGCCCTCCTTAAGTTTTTCTACTTTCCAGAGTAACTTGTGTTTCATTGTACTATAACGTTGCTCGCACTGCTCTGTTGCTAGTTAACAATTGACGCTCTGTTGAAGGACCAGTAGCATTGTGGGAAATGTAGGCTCCAGTGAGGATGAAAAGAACAACTGCTGTTGATGTCAGGTTGGTAGCAGAGTTCTGCCCCTCTGAATAAAGGAAGCTGCAGACAAACTGCTGTCCTGTTCTGTTTGGATTTGAAAAAGCTAACTCATCCAACACGTACATACGAGCCAGGATGTGGGTCAGTGGTGTTTCTTCATGTGTTTCCTCACATGTAGAAAACGTAATGGATGTAAATCCGGATGTTTCCTGCGCCGACACCGCCCATTCATCCAGAACAGAAATAACCAGCCGCAAGGAACCACAGTCGACAGGACTCCAGGAAATAGTTGTTTTTTTTAACTTTTCTTACCCTGCAGGCAGCAGGGCCCGGCGCTGCTCTGACTGCAGCAGTCATTTCCACTGACTCAAACACAGACACCGTCCAGATGTGGCTGCCTGGTGAAGACGTATGAACTTCAACCCAGTGAACTTGTGAGTCCCAATAGAAAGCAGGAGAACTTCTCACTGATCGTTACAGTCAAAGCAATCAGAAGAAACTAAAAACAAATTATTTTTGAGTAGATGCATAAAAAACAACATTATATGGTCTTCATATAAACACCATCTGGAACTGGAACCCAGAATCAGCCGGCCATTCGTACCAGAAGACCTCACATGGAGTCTGTTGGATCGGGAATCTTACAACAGGTTCGGCTCCCGAGTGTTCTTCAGGCGTCACTGGTACAAGTGATTGATCTATGACGGACCAACAGAACCTCCCTGTAGCTGACGTTACAACAACAGAACCTCCCTGTAGCTGACGTTACAACAACAGAACCTCCCTGTAGCTGACGTTACAACAACAGAACCTCCCTGTAGCTGACGTTACAACAACAGAACCTCCCTGTAGCTGACGTTACATAACAGAACCTCCCTGTAGCTGACGTTACAACAACAGAACCTCCCTGTAGCTGACGTTAAAACAGAACCTCCCTGTAGCTGACGTTACATTAACAGAACCTCCCTGTAGCTGACGTTACAACAACAGAACCTCCCTGTAGCTGACGTTACAACAGAACCTCCCTGTAGCTGACGTTACACAACAGAACCTCCCTGTAGCTGACGTTACATAACAGAACCTCCCTGTAGCTGACGTTACAAACAGAACCTCCCTGTAGCTGACGTTACACCAACAGAACCTCCCTGTAGCTGAGGTTACATTAACAGAACCTCCCTGTAGCTGACGTTACATTAACAGAGCCTCCCTGTAGCTGACGTTTCGTGTCAAAGAACCTCAAGAGCAGACTCACCTGTACACAGCAGGGTAGGGCGGGGCATACAGGTACCTGTCCTCCAGAGCTCCACCCCCCCAGCACAGCAGGTAGCTTGCCATCTTGAGCCCCACCCACTGTCACACCCAACCTGTGATGTCAGAAACCGATAGCCGGCACAAAGAAATCCTCATCAATGCTTCTGAGCCCCGAGGAGGCGTCACCTCGTGAAATTTACAGCCATCTCGGAGACTAATGACATCATAAGCATTAATCTATTGATGTCGATTCGATCAATATATTCACGTTCTTCTCGTCTCTGTAATTTCCAGAAGTCTGTTTCTCTTCAGGGGCAGCGTCTCCTCCTCTAGTCCGTCTGTTGTCAGGCGTTCGTCTGCTCAACTTTTCCTTGGGTTTGTTCGTTCAGCTCCTCCTCTTCTGTTACTTCCACAAATCTCAGCAACAGCTTCTCTCAACAACTTTCTATCTTACTGTCCGTCCTCTCGTCCATCAGCTGGGTAATCTCCTTCCACAGAGCAGAAGGAGGTATGTGTTTCCTCCCCCGTTTCACCGGGACGCCCCTCCCCCTCCCACTGTCCTCTTTGTCTCCGTCCTCGACCTTCCTGGAAGTTCCAATCAGACTCTTCCAGCAGCTCTACAAACCTCAGTTCTTCTATTACAAACCTCACGTGTCTTTTACACGTCACAGCAGATTTATGTTCTGTTTCTTTTCCTTGTGTTTTTATTTTCATCTTTCTGTGTGAAATGTAGATGAACTTATTCCTTTAACCCAGGGAGAGGTTAGATTACAAAACTAACAACAGCACAAGCAGCTCACATTCCTTTCTGTTCTTGTTTCATAGAATTATATTCTTTAATATAACATTTAACAAACAACTTGTGTGAACTTGTTTCTCTCAGACTGGAGGAAACGTTCAGCTGTAGACCAGCAGCTCGGAGATCAGAGGAGAGGTCAGATGAACACATCCACACCCGAACCCTAACACACATACCAGAGCAAACGCACGCACACACACCTCCAACCGCAAGACACGCGCACACACACACACACACACACCTCTGACCGCAACACACACACACACACCTCCGACCACAACACACACACACACACACCTCTGACCGCAAGACACGCACACACACACACCTCTGACCGCAAAACACGCACACACACACACACCTCCGACCACAACACACACCTCTGATCACAACACACACACACACCTCTGACCACAACACACACCTCCGACCACAACACACGCATGCATACCTCCGACTACAACAGACACACACACACACCTCCAACAACACACGCACACACACTTAAGACCACAACACATGCACACACACACACCTCCAACCACAACACACACACGCACACACACCTCCGACAACAAAGGCACGCACGCACACACACCTCCGACTACAACACACACACGCACACACACACCTCCGACCACAAGACACGCACGCACGCACGCACACCTTCAACCACAACACATGCACGCACACGCGCACGCACACCCACACACACACACACACACCTCCAGCCGCACCTCACGCGCACACACGCACACACACCTCCAGCCACAACTAGGGTTGCAAAGGGGTGGAAAATGTCCGGTAAATTACCGGAAAGTTTCCAGTAAATTACCGTGGGAAGTTAAGCTGGGGAATTTTGGAAATTTTTGAGATTTTTCTGTAGAAGAGGATAACAGTAAGAATACTAATGCAATGGCATAAACATCTACTGTATAAATAGTTAGCCGAGCTAAACAACTGGAATGATCCTCAAAATATTTCAGAATTGATAAACATCTTGCAGATTTGAGGTAGCTAACATCTTGATAAGAGACATTCATTTACCATCTATGAGGCCATGCTAGCTTTAGCTTATTTGGTATCTAACTTATCAGCTAGCTATCTACAGTATGAATACATTTATGTGATATTTGTAGGTTAAACATTAGTACCATACATCAGATTTGTTAAATACATTTCCAAATAATATCATCAAAACTTATTTCACTCTGTGCCGTCCACAGTCTCAAATGTGTGGCTTCAATAGTCTCCTGCTCTGGTTCAACAGTGGTCCAGCAGTGTGCTATGTGAATGTGATGGAGGAATAGCAGAGATATGCAACTGTACTGGAATAAAATCTGGTTGTTTTAGTCAGGATTATGCTAAAATATATATATCATATATATACCGTACTTTTCGCACTATAAGCTGCA
>CAAKHC010018026.1:0-55885 GCA_901007825.1 Macroramphosus scolopax
CCCCTTTTTCAAACCCCCCCCCCCCCCCCCCCCCCCCACACACACACACACACACACACACAGACACGACAGGTGCAGCAAAGCCCTTGCACGTGCAGACCCATCTACACGCTTCAATTGATAGCTCTATGATTTAATGCAACAGGCAGGTGAGAGTGGACCGGGGGGTGGGGGGGTCGCCAAGCGATGTAGCCTGCATACAAATCTGAGTTACTACCCAAAACTCCCCCTTGGCCCCATACAAAGTTGTGACTCTGTGCAAACACAAAGCTCCGACAGCTTACAAACACTCTCTTCATTTATGTGGTCGGCAGGGAGTTGGGATGATGCAGACAGGAGCTCTTGGCCCTGACCTCAACTGTCTCGATGTTTTCAAAAGGACGCCCATTGCACTTGGACACCCAGGCACTAAATTAATTTACCATAAGATGAAAAGATCAGTGGGATGTTCAGCACGATGGAGCTGTCAATTTTGTGGCACTACACGGCCGGTGGTGACTGTGGCAGATTTTGGACTGTAATCTGTTGCCTTGTGTCTCAGAAATACACCCGGATCACAGCATCCCAAACATTGGTTTTCGTGTTATTATATTATTGGTTTCATGTTTGAGTTTGGAGAGAAACAACAATATCATCCCCCTTGAATGATCCTTCATCACTGAAGAGTTTTGACTTGACCTTGTAGGAAATATTTATATTTCGGGCGTTGCGTATAACGACGTCTCCATTGTATCGAAGTGTCCCAGTGAACTCTGACAGTGTTTCACTCAGCCAGCATGCAAAGTACCAGAACTCTGAGCCAGACGCAGCGAGATGGATCACAGACATTATTCATCCTGTCACAGTTTAAATACTTTGTGTGAGAAGACCAATACTTCTAATATATTCAACATATCAGTAAGTAATATGTGCAAGTATAACTTTATTTTTTACCTTTAGATTAAATCTTCAGCCTATAAGAGAAACATTATTTTGTTTCTTTGTTTGAAACAGACTTTCAGACTTCTTTAATTCATCCAATTGTATCAATGTATTTACACATTTGTTTAAATACTTTATGTGTTTTTAATCTTGTCTCATAAATTCTGTCCAGTCACGCGGGTTGACACGAACAATTCAGGGAATTAATTGACATGTTCAGAAAATCGATGAGAGCATTCTTCAATTACAGAATTTTTTTTTTCAAAATATTAGTGTTAATATTAAATTGCATTGCACATTAACAGAAACACTCCATCTGAGTGGTGTGTTCCTCTGAGCCGCTGCCGCTCCGCCTGCTGAGCCGCTGAGCTGCAGGCTGGATGCAGCTGCCGAACAAACTCCAGCCAGTTCATGTGATGCCCCGAACTTCCTCCCACACAATTAGCCTGTTGTACATTAAGCTCCGCCGGGCTTAAACACCTCATGAATTTCTTTGCTATTAAAACCTTGTGATGCCCTTCGGCTTGTTGATGCCCAACATGGGTGAGAAATGAAAACTTTAAAATGACATTCTGCTTGGGTTTATCTGTCTCTAAAGCGGGTTTACCCACTAAAGCTTCAGACTGGCTGTTTCACATCTTGCTTATGAAACCTAAACAGATCAGAAACCCTGATGGAAATCAGCAGAATAACTCAGCGTCTCGGCTCGATCTGGACGGCCTCCTCCTCCTCCTCCTTTTAAACTTCAGCATGAAATCCCATCACAAGAAAACTAGAGGAGTAATCGACAGAAAAATGTGGACATGTGAATTAAGAGATGTGCGATTTGAGTGAAAGTCTCTCTTGTTGACCTCAAACGTGGAGACAAACTAGGAGGACACTGAAGCAATAAACTGCATGCGAGACACTAACAGGCAGAAGTGAACATCAACATAATGGCAGACTCTAGTGAACGTGACACTTTTCTCGATCAGTATTACATATGAGGAGAGAAATAATCACACGAGGAAACTGAAGTAAAAGAAAGAAAGAAAAAAGTCCGTGAATGTGGACGTTCTCTAAATGTTGCAAGTTCAAACTTCAATTGAACCTGGATTTGATTCCAACATGCTGATTGGATGAAAGATGCGTGAGGAAGAAGTGACTGACAGGTATAAGGTGCCCACAACGTGCAGATGAAACATTTTGGTTTGTTTGCTTCTTCCCCGTCTGATAGATAGAGAACAGAGAGATCGCAGCCTCTGTCTATTCACGGCTTCGCTGGCAACAAAGGCTGCGGCCTGGACACACATTCCAGTCTGCTTCCGCTCCAGCACACAAGCTCAATCCCAAGGATTTCCCTTTTCAAAGAGAGAAAAAAAAGGCTACAATATCACCTCCTTTCGACTGAGAGACCGGGCCGGGTAACCGGGTGGAGGGACTCCTGTCACTCTTTGGAACATTTCTGATTTAGGTTTCACGGGAAGTCAGAATCTCTGTTCCGAGCTGAGGGCTGAGAACCATTCAGGCTCGGCTCTTCACGGAGCTGCTCACAGATGCTTTTAATTTGTGAGTTTTTAAACAAATATTGAGAGTAACAAATTCTGAGTCGAAATGATCTGCACTCGTCCTGGATTAGGACGAAGCCCAAAGGCATCAATAAGGCCCCGAGCAACTTTGGTAAAAGGCCAATCATTAACGAAGATAAAACAGCCTCTTGATCTTCCAGTAAACCTGTTAGGGAGCAGCAGAAGACTCTTATAGTGAGAACTGGAGATGCACAATGGAGCCGATGGAGTATCTTCTTATTACAATAAGGATGGGAAATCAGGACTATTTGACAACTCAAGCAAGAAAAGATTGAAATAAGGGCTGTTCTGTGTTGTGCAGCTTATTTTGTCTCCATAATTGCATTTGCTTAGTCTTTTGGAAACAACAGAGGAGGCAGGGGGGGACAGGGCTTCAACAATAAGCTTTAATAAAGACATTTCTCTGGGAACTTAACCGTGATCTGAGTCTCTATCGGTTGACGTTTATCTCATTTTCGAGACTCGTTAATTGTGTGCACTATCAAACGCAGACACATACACATGGCTGCTGTGTGTGTGCGAGTTGAGTGTGTACATCCAGACACTCGTTGGCGGAGGGGCACACTTCAGTCTGGAGTGTCTGGTCTGAGCAGCTCCGTGAGACTGAGAAGCGTCTCCCTAATTAGAGGGAGCCTGGTGCAGGACATCTCTATGGGCCATCAACAGGGCCCTCGCTGGCTTTGTTCCGCAGTCTCTTCTTACACTGAGGCTGTCACTTTACTTTTCTATAGGACTGAGCACTCAAATAATCTTCTCAATCGCAGAAACACTTATTTTCAAGGATACATGTGCAACACAACAATCTTGTAAGTGAGATGTTATTTGTCAAAGAGAGCGGTTGACAGTTCCTGATCTGTTGTCTTCAGTGTAATTTAAATATAAAGTTATTGATCTTGCCAAGTGAATTAGAAGAGCTAATAAACTCCTGGTGATACATTAAAAGAGGCAGATTTTCTTTGTCTATGTGGCTAAATTGTCACGGCATCTGAAGATGTGATTATTTCCAACTAATTTTTGCATAGAAATCTAATTATTCATTGAAATATAAATTAAATTCCACATTCAGGGAGACCATGAAGCCCTGACTCCTGCAGGATGCTATTCACTGCAAGCCTCCCCTTTTCTCCGGACGCCCTGAGATGGAGACGAGCCACTGCAGCTGCTATTCACATGCACGAGATAATTGTTAATGAAAAGTCATTGCGTGGCATTATGTTGTCCGCGGGATCATTGTTCATTTCCCCCATCGGCATTGAAATCTATATGGCGGACCAGAGTGTTTCCTTTGAGTTTTGGTATTCAGGATCTGTTGCCTGGTAACTAATAAAGGGGCAAATCATCCACTGTATTGGCCAAGATGGGCTGCAGACTGGCCTTGCACAACAATGCAAGGTTTGTAAAAAGGCGTTGATACAAGTTAATGATGCTTGTTCAACAAAACATTAATGGACTTCTTCACGCTATAATATGGCATGGGATGCGATGAGAATGAGAGGGGGGAACTTTAGCACTGCACTTTAACAAGTTTGTGTGTTTTTACTACTGGGAGGAGCTGGAGACACACCACACACACACACACACACACACACACACACACACACACACACACACACACACACTTTTTTGTCTGTGCTCGCCCTGGCAAACATTATAGCCTCGCTGTGCTACAAAAGCATGCAAACAAGAAAAGTAAAAAACTAAAAAAAAAAAAAAAATGTTTTTCTACTGAGGTGAATAAACAAACACTAACAAACTTCTGACCTGATCATCTTTTCTTTTAGCCCCCATTTAAATTGAATATTCATTTCATTGAATAGGCCAGTGATTAATTGCCTATCAACATGATTTGAAAGGAGGTGAATAGTGGCGGGTAACTGCTGCACCAGAGAGCGAGAGGCGGTGAAGCAGAAGAGGAGACAAGTGAGGCTGGGATCAGGGGAGCTTTATACATTTCTAGAATTATTCCTAATCAGACGTTCAAACTTGAGTTATATTGCAAATGTTTCATCTCCCGCACCGGCTGCTTAAACGAAGCAGACAAAAAAACTGCAGCCTTGTCACCCCGAGCAGAATAAAGGGAATCATAGGATTTTTCCCTTAAATGGACTAATTTTCTCCTTGAATTATGAAAGTAATGGCTAGGTAACAGCCTGTGCTCAGTACCCGACGGCTTAAAGCTTCCTAAATCCTTCCACGTGGCTCCACTAGCCCCGGCAATTAGGCCTCATTATAGCCTCATAAAGGATCTCATTTGTGGGATTACTTAATAGACAATGAAATTTTATCGTGCAGAATTATGGAAAAATAATATTAGAGCTCGCATGTTGTGAGGAGGGCGCGCGCCGCGCATCATTCTGCTTGGTTTGCTCTCTCTCTCTCTCTCTCTCTCTCTCTCTCTCTCTCTCTCTCTCTCTGTCGGTTATCTTCTCCATAATAACTCTGTGCGTCTTCACTTTATTATAAGAATGATTGTCTGTGTGACAGACGTGGTTGTTGTTTTTTTATCATTATTGTGGTTGGATGTTAAAGACTTTTCTAAATTGCCCAAAGATGCATTCAAAGTCACTCAGACAAAACGCTCAGTTGCTTTTCCTCTGCATTCCTTCAGGAAGGAAAAACCACAACAGGCTGTTTGCTCCGTGAAACCCACGTGTTTCTTCTTTAAGGTCAAACTAACACTTGTTGTGTTTGCACCTGAACCGTCTGCGCCACAAACCCACCGCCGGCTGCCTCTGTCTGAAGGTCTGAGGCGTTACTTGGCAGATGAAAGTAGAAGCTAAACCTGCCGGTGACCCGCCAGGGGATCAAACTCGCTAATTATTGTCACAAGATGAGGGATTAACGCATTTCTGGAATAACTGCCTGTTTACCCCCGCACAGACCAGCCTTTATAAACACTTTCTAATTGAATCCTAATCGCCATCAAATAACCACTTGCCATCAGTTCATAATTCTTTAATTGCTGGAAGTGAAACCTTGACCCACCGGATTCAAATGATTAGGCTGCAGAGCAATTAGTGCACAATTACTTAAATCGCATTTGCAAAAATGATCTCGACTGTACAATAAAAGTAGGTCCGGATAAAGTGTTTGTCTTTGTGTTCCATGTCAGACGTCGTAATATTAAAGAATCTAATCATTACAGTAGGTAATGAGTACAATGGAGGACTGATTCACACATCTTTAATTGGAAACAGTGATCAACCACGACACCTAATAGATGGATTATTAACCTACAGTTCAGAATCTGTCTTGTTTATATATTTAATGTTAATTGACAGGCCAACATCAGCAGCTAATGGGCTATTTAATATTGACAGTTTACAAATGATATCACAGACATGTGTACATGCCTTACCATGAAGGCACATTAGTTTATAATTTATTCCTGAGGTATTAATTACGTTACGTCAGTTATTGAATAAATTGAACAAATCTATTGCAGAAAACCAGAAGCCTTCAGCATTTCATATTTAGTTCTGGAAAACTAAATTTAATTTAATGAAAATTGGGCAAGGTGAATCGTTTCTATTGTCAGAGACTTTTTAAATTCGGGATAAAAAGAGTAAATGTGCAAGTTGTGATTGGAGGCCGAGGGAGGCGTCACGTGGTTTGGGTTGCTGACAGTATAAACCCTTGAAGCCGGGTGCGCACGTGGGTGACGCTGCAGGACCAACCCTCTTCAGGGTCCCTTTTGTTGAACCATCAAACATAAGCACCTTTGGAGATCCCGAGGGGTTCAGATGAGAAACAGTGATCATCTTGCGCAAGGAGCGATCACTTCTCAGCGGCACAGCCATGTCGAGATCTTTTTATGTTGATTCTTTAATAATCAAGGACACGGTGCGACCTGGACCAGTTGAGCATCCAGTACAAGACTTCCTCATTCCCATCAGCATGCATTCTCCGAGCGTAATGACGGTCACCGCTCCTGTGTGCCCCTCCAGGAAGAACGGGACTTTCTGTGTTTGCCCGCTGTGCGTAACGTCTCACATCCACTCTTCCCGCAGCGGCATTCCCATGCTGAAGAGCCAGTTTCCGGGAGTAGAGGCGCAGTACTGTCAGAGGATAGCGCATCAACAGTCTACAGCGCTCGCGCACCCTGGACATACACCTGTTTGCACGCCCACCTTCAGCGTCACAGATCCCAGGAGATACCACTGTCTCTCTATCGGTAAGCCACATGTTTGTTATATTCTCAGCTCAAACCTGTTAACCACAAGTTGGATTAGTTTTGTCTGCAGTTAATGTATTATCAGAGGTATTCGCTCGACTTTTACGCACGAAGATTTACGCACCGTCGTTTGTGTTATTTGCACGCTTGGTTGATTTGATTTGATGGTCAATACCTAAACGCATGACTTTTCCTCCCCAACAGGCACCTCCGACAGCAGCCACATACAGAATGGCAAGAGGATGCGCACAGCTTTCACAAGCACACAACTCTTGGAACTGGAACGGGAGTTTTCCACAAACATGTATCTTTCAAGACTCAGAAGAATCGAAATCGCCACGTATTTGAACCTGTCAGAGAAACAGGTGAAAATCTGGTTTCAGAACCGTCGGGTGAAACACAAGAAAGAGGGGAAAGCCACGCAAAGGAGCGCACACAGCGGTTGCAAGTGCACAACCGGCCACACAGACTATTCAAGGTCAGAGGACGAGGAGTCTCTCTCTCCCGCCTCTGCTTCCGAGGAAAAATAGGTGTCACTCATCTGAGCGCGACACGTCTCCAAATTCTCACTGGCACTTACTCTGCCCTGCAGTTCTGTGTTCTGGTGTCACACAAACTCTGGGCCAAAAATATCCTGCATGAAGCATGAGTAGAAATGTTGAAAATGTCAGATGCTCTTCACTTCATTAAAAACTGTGAATATATGTTTTTAACTTCGTCTTAAGATATTTGGAAAACTTCCCTGCTACATCTCATGATTTACTTCATTAAGTGGATCCCTTAAGGGTTCTCCCGTTAGCGCCCAAGTCTAGTTCATGATCCTCTAAATGTTTTCAATTATTGCCCGATATCCCATCACTGTCAGTGAGATTATGAGGAGCCCTTAGAAATAGCGTAGGCCTAACCTGTGAGGAACCTGTGCGTAATAAAATTGTAAACTATGTATATGTGTATTTATTGTAATAAACAAGTTGAACTAAGAAGTTTTTGTATTTGCTTTTCAAATGAGTGTCTCTCTCTCTATATATATGTATAATGGAAAAACATTCTGCAAATTGTTTATACTTAATTAATTAATTATGAGCCACAGAATTTTATTTCCTTCATAATTAACTTCTAAATATGCACCTGCATCGACTGTGATGCAATAAAATGACAAATTGATTATAATACAGCACAACAGCTGTAATCGGAAAAATCTGAATCCTCTGTACATATGCAGCCCATTTACATTAATTTATTGCGCATGGGGCGGACAAAGTAATTGAAACCTTTCAAAACAAAACAATTCAGACACGAGAGACTTAAAGTGATTATAATTTCCGACCAAAACAAAGAGTTTTCATCGCACGGTTGTTCCAGTGAAGAGTTTCTATATTTGTCTGGTGCCTCTATGAGACACATGAGGAGTTCTGCATCAACTAGCTCAGATTTTACAACATGATCTGCACAACTCTTTTCCATCAATTGCCAGTCATTATTATTAAGCTGCCATTACTGCGCAATTGGTCCACTGTGCTTATTTTAAAGAGACAGTTATGTAGCAGAGGGAAATTTACATGATATAAGCTCCACAATGGATGGAGTGAGCTTTATGAAGGTAGCGCTGTAATTTCTCCTTGGATCTGACCACAAAAGGGTACCCGATAACGCCCTTGCATGGGGAGCAGCCAATAGTCCATTAATGGTCGCTTTTGAAAAGATTCTGGTTGTCCAAAGCGAGTTTAATTGCGTTTTCGGTCCCACGTTGGTTGATTATGCTGCTATTGCTTCAGACCACAGAACAAGGATATATAGAAGTGGGCAAAGGCTTTGACAGGTTAGATTGTCCTGTCTTGGGACTCGCATTTAGCCGGAGACCCCCGACGGCTGTGTGCTCAGAGAGCTTTGAGAGACAGCTACAGGGTTCCTCCGAGCGACACAGAACGATTTAGTCACTGTTTCATTAGGCACTATTTGAACCTTTCAACTTATGGTGAATTAAAGGGGCATGCCCAAATGGAAAGACTCTGAGGAGGGATTATAGGAGGGGCCACAGAAAATTAGCTGACGCCTAATTTAACTCAAACTGTCAGAGTTTGGGTTACATTCCTAATTGAGAGGGGAAGCAGGTGAAGTTTTGGTCCCACGCAGACCCATTCAGAGCACGAATAAATGGCCCCTTTCACATCCCGCTGGCGATCATATATTATTTTGGGGAAAGCCACCTAATGAATATATACTGAAGTTCCTATTAATCGAATTAGAGTTCCCTTGCAGGTGTTAAAAACCAATGCAGCATTTACAGAGTTTGACAATAGAATAAATCGCGGTTCTGAGAAAGACTGCCCCCCTTTCAGCTCTGCAGGATGTGACCTCAGAGGCCGGTATGGGCCGAAGCTCATTTTGAGGTTCTATCTGGTTGTCACGAGTCAAACAGCCATCTCTCTCCAAACTCACACGTTCACTGAACCTTCTGCTTCTATTCTTTTCTCTCTAAATAATATCTAAATCTTGTTGCAGGAGACAGGAATTAAAAGTTCTGTTAATGGTTGCTCTAGATGCATAAACAAGGCCTCTGCCACCATTGAAAATGTGGCAATTACGCATGACAAAAGACAATTAATAAGAGTGCTTTTCAGTGGGTTGCAGCTGCTGTTTCATGCGGAGAGATGGATGCTGGACGACGATGAAGTGCTCCTGTGGAAAGGGGGGATCGGAGTTGTTACTTCACCAATAGACTTTTTTAATTTATGAATCAGCAGGACACAATCACTCCTCCACACATGTAATAACATCCACAGTTCATGTGGGTGACCGACACATCGGACGTGGTGAGGAGTCGAACTGGAGGAGACTCTTTCGAGGCCAACACTTTCAAAAATTACAAGTCGGAGAGATGTGATTTTTTTTTTTATTTATAGCTATATCTGCTAATTACATAGATGAATATAATATACAGGATCTATAATCCGTTTGTGCGACAAACACTGTCCGGATCAAAGACACATTTCAGCACGCTGGACAGCGCCGAAGGCCACCAGAGTCATCTTCATGTTCTTCGTTTGTCACCTCTACAGGACCCTCAACACGTCTGGAGGTCGGCGTGTGTTTAGACCATTTATGTTGTTTCTCAATTGTTTACCAGCAAGTTGGCGGGTGTAAAAAGTAATAATGTGTTATGGTATTTCATGCGCAAAAAGTTTCGTTAAAAAAACAGGTTTAGTCATCCAGGAGGAGCACCTCCACTTTAATGTTACTGTTTTTAAATTGAAACAAGAAGACTCGGTTTTTAAATCTAAGAAGTTCGTGTTTCTCTGTGAAAAATAGAGCGCAAGCTACAATAGTTTTCATCTTAATGCGGGTTTCCATTTCCTGCAGCCCCCTGGTGGACAGCTGAGGAAGGACGAGGGGAGTCACCTGCAAAGAGGATGAGTTTATTGTTGTTGGCCAGCATCTCTGTTTGAGGGTCGGTGGGCAAAACATCTTCACTGTGTGCTCTCAGATTATGAAAATATGTCTGTCTCTGTTCAGCTGCACATTTGATTTAAATTTGCAAGTTTTCAATATTCGCCATAATTTGCAGCGAGGAATGAGGAATTCATTGACAGTTTTACTTGTCTGAATTTTATTTATTTAAAACAAGCACGCTTCCCATATGACCTACAAATGCCTCTAGAAACCGAAGAACATGCAAATTAAAGCTTGCACTATTTTTAAGGCGAAAGAGGCTCGCAAAAAAATCCCTCAAAAGTGAGAACCTCAGCCTCTTTGAGGTAAATGTAGCTTTTAAAGTTGAGATCCTTTGTTTGGAGAACAAGGACACTGTTCTTTTAGGCAACATGTGGAAGTAATTGCGCCAAGCTTCTGCACTGGGAGGGGGTGAGCCTCGGCCCTGCGGCCCTGCAGAGACACAGGAGTGATTCCCCTCTTCTGTGCCCAGAGATTGGTGATTCATAGGGACCCATTATTCTTCTCCTGCCCGTTAGGAGAGCCCCGGGGCCCGGAGCCGGGGTACAACACAATGGCTGTGTTTTAGGACACGGTAAACAGCTGGCGCATGTGTGACAGTACCAGTTGAGTCCCGTTAGTTTTCTGTGTTGCAGGAAAGAAGTAATCTGACATTCAAGGGAGAAGTGTGTGTGAGAGTGAGGGAGAGAGAGAGAGAGATGCGGCCGGTGATCTGATGGTGTTGGAGCGCCCTCTATGAGCTCAACGCGGCACTGCTCCCAGTTTCGGGGTGATGTGCAGGATCTGTTTCTACTCAGAGACTTGCCGTGTATCATGCAAGAAAGCATTCAAACGTGTATTTCTATTGTGCCTGGTGAGATGGATCACTAACAGTCCCAGCCACAATTTCTGCAAAGGAAAAAATATACTTTTATTTCAGTTTTCCAGAAGTTGTCGCATCCAAACAGTCGTCTTCCCTCGCTTCAGTGGGGATATTCGTCTGCACTTTTACTTTGAAAAGGGGTCCAGCTCGAGAAGGGAGGGGGGTGTTTGGGGGGCGGGGGGGGTAATTTCCTGAGAGTTATTTACTTTGAGCCAGATGATCACTTTATGGAGGGGAGGAGGGAGGACTGTAACATTGAATCAGTTACAGGTCGCTGTAGCTGAGGCGCAGTTGTGAGGGCGGTCTGGATGCAGAAAGAGGGTCGCACATATGCTCTCACAGCGCAGGATCTCTGAGGATTATTACCGCTGCAAAGGACCCTGACTGCGCCTTTTGGAGCAGCCAATTCACTGTGGATATACTAACACGAAAGGAATATAAAGAGGGGATTACTAAAGGTAAATGGGGTTGTTGGAATCGAAAAGCATCTAGTTCATTTTAGTCTTTTTAAAGGTTTTTAAGCTTATGAAACGCGGGGAATCTGTAGAATAATGAAGAATAACTTTAAATACAGGCTTACTTAATTTATTAACGAATTATATTTTACAAATTTTACAGTTCTTGTAAAGTTTCTAAGGAAGTTGTATACATCGATATGCGAATGCTCTGCTGCCCTCCAAGTTGTACTCAGCTTCTGCAATAGACGTTGCAGAATTTTTTAAAATGAGATTTGGGTTCCTCCGTGCACCGTATGGTCTCTCCCCTGGACGCACCCAGGAGATGTCGCTTACTCGGCTGGATAAAAAGACCCGACATCGGCCACACAGCTGGAGGTGTCACCTCGAAGACTGAAGGCACCGTTGTGGGATACAGCCTGGCATTTAATGGGAAACACATTGGGAATTGTACAACACACCGTTTTCTCTTCTGCCACTGGAATGTGTGGAATTAAACGGAAAAATCATCAATGGAAGAGAAATGAAGCGACTGAGGCTTCAAAGCGGCAAACAGCAAGAGGGAGAAGAAGGACGGAGTGTTTTGGAGCCACGACGCATTCTTCATTATCTTCCCACCCTGCTGTGAAGGGCTTTGGCAAAGGACCATTCGTCGGAATTTGTAAAATGCTACAACAAAGAAAATATTCACACTTTTAAAAGTGTATTTATTATTTGTAAAGCTCTCGTTTCACTCATTTCCATGGAAATTGAACTTAACCATTGGCCACCGGTGGAGCTCGGAAAGCCGCTATCAGCTTCTACTCAAATGCATGCAGCCCAGCAGAGCGATGCATTTGCTATTCGCCACAGTTGTTGAGTCTCTTCATGGGGGCAGAGGAATACCAGAAGGAAAGCAGGACATGCAAGCAGCCTGCCACTCTACTCTCACATTTACGCAGGGTGGCGGGAGGATCCTCACGAGCCAAAAATTGTCTTATTGAAATTGTTCATGAGAAGGTCTGCGCAAACATTTCCCATTGACAGGGGATGTAATCAGCGGATTTCCTTGCGAATGGATCCAGTCCATGGTGATGAGTTAAACAAATCCAGGTTACCCGTTTCGGATGAGTGAAGAGAGGACAGCCACAGGAGGCTCTGCAAGGGCCAACCGCTTTATGTTCTGGGGACTCTGTATAGCTGATATAAGTCTTCTATACAACTTAAAGGAGTTTCAACGCGTTTTCCTTCAGTCTGAAACTGAGTGGCCCCACGGAACCATCATCAGGACTAAACTGGAGAATTTCTTATTAAGCCAATCTGTAATTAAAAGTAGTTGATCCGGAAAGAAAATTATCTTAAACAAGACAAATAAAAAATGTTTGTCACTAGTGCGTGTTCGTCACCGTTTGGTTAATCGAAGCAATATGAGCTTTTTTTTTTCCCAATTAGACAAACACTGAAGGCGGGCGGACAGGCTGAGAACATTCGATCCGCGGGTGGCTGGATGCCCCCAATAGTTGGACTGTGTCGCCCTCTAGTGGCAGCCTCCATGTTCGCTCTGAGCGCGTTGTTCTCTCCATCCTGACCAACATCCCCAAAAAAGAACTTACAGGGACAACCAGCTTTGTTATCCACACTGAAAGGCCCCTCGCAGTCTGCGAACAATAGTTTATGTAATCGTGTGACTTTCAGTTCTGAAGTGCTGAAAAAGAGATGGTACAAGTCATTATTAGTCAGGCAGTTGTTAGTGAAACTGCATGCAGACAGAACATTAATAAGTCAATGCATCATTGATCAAATTGTAATGTTATCAAACTGGATACGATGTTGAGACTGTGGAATCGCATCTTATCAGAAATTAGTGTTTATTCTTTATCAATAAATTGCTCACTTTTCTGTCTTTATAGGCCAGAACATCCATAGCCATGGATGGGGTGAAGACGTGTGTGTTTGTGGTTGTCTTTGCGGTGGTCACAGGTAAGCGCATACTAGTATGTGTGATATTGATGTTTTTCCACATGTCAACAGCGCCCTGATATTTTGTAAACTCTTTCAGTTACCTCTGGACTGTCGCCACCAACTATCATCTCCAACGAGGAAGAGTTTATTCTGAAGCCGAACTCTGTGTTCAACATAAGCTGCACGGGCAAAAGAAATGTTGTCTGGGTCGAGCCCCTGCCGGAAAACACCTTTGTTTACCCCGGCTATTACACGGCGACGCTCTTCATTTACAATGCAACTGTTGCAAACACCGGCTATTACATGTGCACATATGAAACCCAGGAGGGAGAACACGGGGGTCACCTGGAGGAGGAAAATGAAGCCGGAATATACGTGTTTGTTCCAGGTGAATATGCTTTTTCATGTGTGCACGCATTGAGGAAAAATCACCTAATTAAATAGAATCAAGTACATGTACAGTGAGAATGCACAGTATTATGATCACAAACCAACTCATATAACAGAGTGTGTTATTGTTCATCTGCTTGCACACTCAGATCCCCAGGCTCCATTTGTTCCCGAGACCCCTGAAAACTTGGTTGTCCCAATGGACATGACTGGAGTCCCCATCTCCTGCCGTGTGTCTGACCCCTACTCTCACGTCATCCTGAGGAGTGTCCCTAGTGGAGAGGAGATGTCTGCCTATTACGACAACAAGATGGGCTTCTTCGGAAGCCTCTCCCCTGGCCAGTATCAGTGTGAAATCATTGTGAATGGCCAGGCAGTCCGAAGTGTCATTTACACTGTAGAGAGTGAAGGTAAGTCAAGACTCACCGCTGTAACACCCCTGTAGATACCATACTGTGTTAAGACCTGTCAGATGATGGTGCTTATATCTGGTTCTAGACTGGGCCGATGTGGAGGACTTCAGTGTGGCAGTAAGAGCCAGTGAGGAGGCAGTGAGAGCAGGGCAGCCTTTCAACATCACCTGTGAAGCTCCAACCGGACTAAGTTTTCAGCAGCAGTGGCTCCATCCTAAGATACAGGCAAGAGTCCACGCTGTGGTGCACGTCTCTCTGTTCTTCCTTCTCTAAAATTGTATGCACATCAGCCTTAAATCCATTCAGCTTGCACTATTTCCTTCAACCACGTGTCATATTTCCATGTTATATCCTACCCAGCAGCAGTGTGGCTTAAATTAGCGAATAATGGTTTTGGACCTTACAGTGACAAGCGGGATGTAGCTCCGAGGCCGCCCTTAGTGGTAACAAAGTATGTGTTGGGAAGCAGAGACTGAAATATGTGTCTTTATTATGAGGACGTGAGCAGCTCTTGCTGCAGTTAACCCTCTGCAAAACACACAGATGGAAAAGTTAAAGTAAAGGACAAATGGCCTGAGGGAAGGAGGGAGTTCAAAGGAGGGATAGTAAATCCTTTGACCATAATGACCTTAAGACATGTGGGACAGATGTTGTCTACACATGACGGCCAGCTAAACAGCTTTAAAGTGTTAGCTTCAAGGGTCTGAAAGCGTCTCATTATGTTTGTTTATATCTCTATGTAGATTCTTTGCCGTAATCTGTGAAGCCAGTTGTCTGTTTTCGTTCATGGGATTTTTTCCGAAAGCTCTTTTCCAGAGATGCTGAGATTAGAAACGCAGGACTCTTGATTTGGCCCTTAGTTGCAATTACATGTTTTAAAGTGCTTTGTGATCCTGATTTATCGTCTGCGGCCTATCGAGTGTTTTAACCATTAGCTCTCAGCAACACACAGATCCTGATACACTGTACAGTTAAAAATCCAAGTCTCCGATTACCGAGGCCGTTGAAAGATGTAGTTGGAGCTCAAACCCATACGGTTCTTCTGTTCTTACAGGCTGTGGATGCAGCTCAGATGAAGCAGATTTTTCCTGACAAGGTTGTCTACACGCTCAGCTTCCAGAAAGCCACCACTCAGGATAGCGGCACCTACGAGTGCTCCATCACCCACGAAATCAGCGGAGAGGTCAGAGCCAGCAGTGTCGCCGTGACCGTCTTCAGTAAGTTCCTCACACACCCCTTCCTCGATTCAGTGAGTTTTCAGCAGAGTTTAATGGGGATCACATGCTTTCGCCATAAATTACAGACATTTAATCCACATTCAATATTCTCATCATCGTGCAGGTAGATGTCAGGTTTTAACATATGTGCACGGGACTCCTTTGGTCGTGTGTCGAAGTCGTTTTCTCCAATCCGACTGTAAAGCTTCACCTCTGCTTTCAACATTAGCTACTGTGTTTCATGAGATGGCTTCAGCAGACGTGTGTCAGACTTTCCTTCATCTCAATCCTCCTATGTCCTTCTTTATTACCCCCACCGCCATCAGTAAATGTGTTTTCTTGTCCCTCATCACCTGCTTTGTCTGTTTCTTCTTCTCTGCCTGCGACTTTAGAGGAGAATTCCTTCGTGGCACTGGACCACAGTGGGATTTCGGCGATTGAGTTTGTCAGCCTTTTGGAGGAGACAGAGTTTACCATCCTCATTAACGCCTACCCGGCCCCCAAAGTGACATGGCTGAAAGACGGCAAAGCCATACCAGAGAGTTACTACACCCTCACCAAAACTAGCTACGTTGAAGCGAATCGGTAAGAGTGAAGACGAGAGACTGACTTGAAGTGCTCTCATGTCTGACTGCTGGAGCCAGGAACTGGTATACTTAGCTTAGCACAGAGGCTGCTAGCGTAGCTCTGTCAACACAAAATCTGCCTTATTCCCCCCCCAGAAGCTCACTAATAAAGATTTCATATCCCCAATGTTTAATCCGTGCAAACATCGAGGTGTTTTTACAGAATAACCTGCCAAACTATCTGTTGGCTTGGAGCTTTAACACCCTGGAGTCTCTGATGACTGCCGAAAAAAAAATGCTCCCACCAATAAATAGCCGTGCACATAACCACTCGTTAAAACTACATTGTTGTTTTTACGCTTTGGTTTTTGTACAAATCAAATAAACGAGATTAGCTTCAGGGGCTCTGGAAGGTGTGTGTTGTTTTTTTTGGGACAAAGTCAGACGAGCTCTAAAACGGCACAACTGTTTCCTGTCTTAATGCTAAGCTAAGCTAACCGTCTCCGGCTGATGATGATTATACGGACATGAGAGCCGCATTGACGTCTAACTCTCTGTTAGAAAATCAAATAAGCATATTAAACCGAAATGATTGATTTGTTTAACAGAGATATTTGGTAATTTTCTCCTCGCAGGTATGAAAGCATTCTGGTATTACGTCAGCCTCTGGAGAAGGACAATGGGAACTACACCATCACAGCAGCCAGTGGCTCTCGCACTGCTACATTTTCCTTCATCCTGAATGTGAAAGGTAGAGCCTGCCACTGACTTGTGTCTGTACATTTTTAACTGCTTCTGTCAAGCATCCCTGAATGTCTGAGAGTGCTCTAGGAAAAAATATACGATTTTAACAGTCTGTGATTCTCGACTGTCTTTTTTTCAGCCTCCACGGCATTGACGTTCCCGCCGTCCTCAGCGCCTGTGCTGCTGCCACAGACGGAGGAGATGGTGGTGCCTCTCCACACTCCTTTCACCTTGACCTGCCGGGGAGAGGCGAAGCTGGCGTGGGAGACACCGCTGGACGTGCCTGAGCAAACGCAGGAGGACAACAGTGGCCTGTTTGTCACCACCATCACTGTGGAGCAGGCCACCGCAATGCACACCGGCTTGTACACGTGCTTCTACAGTAGAAACGACACGGAGGATAGCAGCATCTACATCTACGTGCCTGGTATGTTTCACACAGCAACTTTCCTGCATTTCATTTTTTTTATTGATTATTTGGTCTTAGAATCTTATTTCGTACCAAATCAGATCCGGATGTTCCCTTCGTGCCGTCACCGGTGCCTTTTGGAAACCACGTCCTCTCCGACCACGAAGAAATGGAGATTCAATGTCGAGTGTCTGATCCCGCCGCTAATGTGACCCTGGTTAACGTTGACACCCAGCAGCCTGTGCTAAGTGTTTACGACAGTAAGAGGGGCGCTCTGGGGGTGTTCACGGCTGGAACCTACGTCTGCATGGCCCTCGTAAACGGACAGGAACACTACAGCGAGGAATACATTGTCCACGGCTGGACAGGTGTGTGTGTGTGTCTCTGTAAATGTATGGACTCATCGGCTCCTTGTGTTCTTCAGTTCTGAGGTTTGACAGCGTATTAATCGTTGTTTCGCAGGTGGGGCCGCGCTGCATGTAGAGTTGACTGCCAGACGAACGGCTCTGCTGGTAGGAGATACGATCACAGTCACGTGTCTGGCGCGAGGATCTGAGATTCTGGAAGACCACTGGAAATACCCTGGCAAAGTGGTGAGGACACGAATCTATGCAGCACAATAGATGAATTAAACTGATTTTTTTTTTGGTTTAAATCTCCCAAAAGTCGTACTGCAAGATGGTTTGAAACTCAAAGTAACCACCTGTTTGCTTGACAGGCTAATCGTGCTATCAAGACGGTGCATGAGAATAAGAGGGATCAGGAGATTCTTTACACCCTGACGATCCCGCACGCCTCCGTCAAAGACAGCGGCATCTACGCTTGTTCCATCACTGATATTATCAGTAATGAGAACCAGACGAAGCAACTAGCTATTACAGTTTATGGTATAAAACTGCTTTTTGTGTGAATGCGTCATTATTTCATGAATTTGTATCTTTCCTTGAATGATTACTGACGGTCTGTCTTCTTCTCTCTCTCTCTCCGTCTTAAAGCAACTCAGTTTATGTTCCTCTCTCCGGAGTTCGGAGTCCATGAATCGGCAGAGCTGGATGAGGTCCGGGAGTTCAGGGCTGCAATCAGCTCTTTCCCCAGTGCTCATGTCACTTGGCTCAAAGACGGACTCCCACTCAGCGATGTGACAGCAGAGATCTCCAGCAGCCTGCGGCAGGTCAACGAAACCAGGTGAGACTCCCACCCCACATCCAGTAATTACAGCAGAGCAAAGGGAAAGTTCAAAGTAACATTCCCGCATTGGTCTGACCTCTCGGGTCTGTAATTAGAGTTTGGTGTGATTGTGATCCTCTGTGGCTGTGCTGTTATTACAGTTCCTGGTATGGTATTGTTGTTCTGTGCAGGTACCTGAGTGTTCTCACCCTGATCCGTGCAAAGGAGGAGGACAGTGGGACCTACACGATGCAAGTGGAGAATGGAAACCACAGTCAGAGCATCAGCTTTAGCCTTCAGGTCAAAGGTCAGAGAGAGGAATGCCCTCAGCCATTGTTTGACATTTAATTTCATTACCTTACTCGTCCTTATACTTTGTTGTGCTCACTCTACTCTGTCCGACCCCGTTACAGTCCCTGCAGTCATTGTGGACCTGATGGACATCCACCACGGCTCAGCCTCAGGCCAGTCTGTGGTGTGCATCGCCGGAGGGCAGCCCACCCCTGAGGTGGAGTGGTTCATCTGCAACGATATCAAACAGTAAGTTTGATCCGCGTTCATCTGAAAGACCGAAAAATACGTTTGGATTTACAAAACACGCCGTCAATCTGTTTTCTCTCTGTCAGTTGTGCCAATGACTCCTCCTATTGGGTGCCCCTCCCCTCAAACTCCACGGAGATCTCCATGGACTCGCACATCGACGAAGACAACAACCTGGAGAGTCAGGTCCTGTTTGGTCATCTGGAAAACACTCTGGCGGTGCGCTGTCTGGCCAGGAACGAGATGGCCGCCGTCAGCCGGGAGGTCAAACTGGTGTCTAGTGGTAAGATGACACAAAGAAACGACACACGTCCCCTGTTTCCTCTCCAGTAACTTTACCTCTGACCCGGCGTTGAAATGATGATGTTGTTTCCTCCTAAGTTCCTTCCATTTCTAACACTCAGAGTGTGACGGGCTTTGTGAGTGAGCGTGTCTGCAGCTGATTTAGTGCTGTCAGTGTTTGAGCAGCTCTCAGATGAAGGTGAGACAGCTGAGCAACGAGGAAGCATCTCTATTTTGACAGCCAGAGATCATTAAACCATGTGGTCCTTCCAGATGAGCTTCCCCCCCCCCAGCCTCACCCACTGGTCTCCTCCCCCACCCACCACTTCCATGTTATCTTCCCAGCATACCTTTTGGCCCCAGTAATCTGGGCACCCTATAAATATCTATTACAGAGGATGTTTCTTATGCAACATTGTGACACAGATTCAACCGTATTTCCGAATCATCACAAGCCTTTCACACTCACTACAAGAGACCATCCAGCATGTTTGATGACTGACTCTCGTCCTGAACAGGCCCTCACCGAGAGCTGACTGTAGCTGCTGCTGTGCTGATTCTCCTGGTCATTGTCATCATCTCACTCATTGTCTTGGTCATTATCTGGAAACAGGTACTGCTGCCATCATGCGACATTCATTGTCACTCATCTACTCCTCTACTTTCTCACTGATTTACTCTTTTGTAGCATTCACATTGATTCAAACAAATATTTGGAAAACTTGGAAAAGTTCATCATGATTCGTGGTTTCATGGTGTTTATGGTTTCTGACGACTAATAAGCAGAACTTTGTTTCAGAAACCGCGATATGAGATCCGCTGGAGGGTGATCGAGTCTGTGAGCCCTGACGGCCATGAGTACATCTACGTGGATCCCATGCAGCTTCCCTACGATTCCAGATGGGAGTTCCCCCGTGACAGACTTGTGCTTGGTGAGCTGACTGTCAATTTAAGTGATAATGATGCTAGTTTTGTGCTGGGGGGCCCATGTGGGGGATAAGCTTATCTGTTTGGGGCTCAGGGCTTTGCTGCCTCTAATTTGGTTCGGTGAGCAAGAGAAAACTCAGCCACTGAATGAGTCAAAGATGAGGAAGCAGAGACATCCAAAGTGCACTGATGTGTTTGCCTTTGTATGTGCAGGATCTTTTGTTTTTCTTCCTTCGTTAATTAGCCGTTTTCCTCAGGTCGTATTCTCGGTTCTGGAGCTTTCGGGAAGGTCGTAGAGGGCACCGCCTATGGACTGAGTCGCTCCCAACCCGTCATGAAGGTGGCAGTGAAAATGCTAAAACGTGAGTAAAAAACACTGCAACCGACAAGACGTTTAGACCATTTGACAAATGTCTTCGTGTCAGTCAAGCTAACAAGGGCTGCTTATGTGAAGACAAGCATTGTTACTACTTTAAGTTAACACGTATGATAAACCGGTGAGGCTTTGTGATAGTAATAGCTGCTGTTCCTTCTTTTAGCGACGGCACGTTCGAGTGAGAAACAGGCCCTGATGTCGGAGCTGAAGATCATGACTCACCTTGGACCACATCTGAACATTGTGAACCTCCTGGGAGCGTGCACCAAGTCAGGTGAATAAGATGCACATATTCAAAGATATTAACACCGTCACTCCTCCACTAAACACATACTAACAGTCTAACCAGTATTGCCCCTCCCTTGCAATATAAAGAGACACACATAACATGCACATCAATGCTGCCAAACAACATGCATGCACATGCACACACTTAGCAAGTGTCCCTTTCAGATTAGACAGTTGTAGACATTTACAGCTCTTAAAAGCCAGACAAGACAGACAGGCTTATCTCAGTGCTTGGTGGGTGCGGTGTTTCAATAGGCTTTCATGGGAAAGTAGAGGCTTGCCATCCTGACTGTGCTTTTAGCCTTTTTTTTTTACGAGCCTCTGATAAGATTAGCCTGCAGAAAGACGCTGATGCACAACATAATCTTGTGTGTTCTTCCCAGGCCCGATCTATATTATCACCGAGTACTGCTTCTACGGAGACCTGGTCAACTATCTGCACAAGAACAGGGAGAACTTCCTCAGCCTGAACATAGAAAAGAATAAAAAAGACCTGGATATCTTTGAAATCAACCCTGCAGACGAGAGCAGCAGGAGGTACAGAACATGTATAAGCTTGTATGTTATATATAAACACGTGCACTCACTCTCTGAACGTATTCGATTGTATTATAAGTTCTTGTAATTCAGACATTTGATAATCGAGGCAACTATATGTCTTAATGTAATTTCCACTTCCACTTGGCTTTCCCGAAAGATAAGAGTAGTTTGCACAACAGTGTGCACTGTTCCTGTGCCGACACACTTTCTCCTCCACCATTAATCGGTAACTTTATCGCCGGTTTCTCTACGGTCGAGGAGATCGTCTGTGGTCTTCGCCTAATTAGATCGCAGTCTGAAGTGGTTTCAGCTTTCAACCTAATCCTATTGCAATGGAGGTAGCAGTCAATTCTGTCTGCCCAGACCTGCTGGTGAAGCAGCAGCCCTCGCCTCTGTCTGAGGCTCATCTGTGCTGATGGATGACTCACAGTGACCACACCTCGAAATGACCATAACATGATTTCATCCTGGCTTCCATGTTAGCTTCAACCACATCTTCCTTTTACGCCAGGCCGGAAGAAGTGACAGGATTTAAGTTCACACATACACATCAATGTAAGCGCAATAGGGTAGTGAATAAAATATATAGCTTTATTGTCAACACAGGTGCCGCTTCACCATCAGTGATATGTGTCTGACTCATCACCAACAACTTCCCTCTCTCATGTCTCTCTTTTGTTTTGGCTGGCAGTTATGTGATCCTGTCCTTCGAGAGCAAAGGAGACTACATGGATATGAAGCAGGGAGATAACACTCAGTATGTGCCCATGCTGGAGATGAGCGATTCCTCTAAGTACTCAGACATCCAAAGGTCGAACTACGACCACCCGCCCTCCCAGAAAGGCTCAAGTGGTAAGAGCATCGAGTTTGTTCCCTCCGTCCTTCTTTTCACTCTCTACTCTGAGGTATTGGTGTGTGCTTGCTTGGTCTTGGCTTGAGTTGGTTTAGGGGTACACCCTTGTCAGAATTTAGGACTGGTAAAGCCCTGTAATTACAGAGAGGATAATTGTAGCACATGCATAATAATGCCCAGTTTCTCCCTACCATTGGTAAAAGTCAGGTTGGAGCAGCCAGTACTATATTTACAATACATGTTGAACGTATACTCATGGACTGACCCGTGGTATTTTCTTTGTGTGTTTTCTAAACTAGAGAGCGAGATGGACATCCTCCTGTCGGATGACATGAACGAGGGCCTGACCACTACAGACCTGCTCAGCTTTACCTACCAGGTGGCCAAAGGCATGGAGTTTCTGGCTTCCAAAAACGTGAGTGAGACTCCTCACAGGGTCGCCGACTGAACGCCATCCGGTTATTTTGAGCTGTTGGGGTTTCCGGTCTGTGTGCTCTCGACTGCCAGAGTGCGGCTTGCATACAACATAGGTCCTGCAGCCTTTCAATCCCATGCTTCCCACTGCACTGACGGCAGGCCGTGGATGCGCCGTATACACTATAGGACGATGGTTGTGCTGACTAAAGGGACTGAGGGAACCAGTGGTTGTGTGATAAGCAGTCCCATGCAGGCTGAGCCCACTCAGGAGCGAGGCCAGGGGCTGAATATAGCAGCAACAGAGGCAGGCTAGAATTACCAGGCAGGGACACTCTGCAGCCAGTAACTATTCATTCAGCTTCATAGTTATTATCCCTAAATATCCAGTGGTAACAACCATCCCTTCGACTGGCATGTTTATACAAAGGCTGTGTTTTGCTAAGTAATATGAAACGGTATTAAAGCTGAAATGAAATAACTACAGAAATAGATACACTGAGTAGCTTTGGGAGTTAACTGTCGAGTGTTGGATTGGAATTGAAAACAAATATGTACTATGCAATGGACTGCTAATCACTTGTCTCCTCCCTTCCTGTCTTTGTGCAGTGTGTGCATCGGGACCTCGCAGCCAGGAATGTCCTCCTCTCTCAGGGCAAGATAGTGAAGATCTGTGACTTTGGACTGGCGAGAGACATCATGCATGACAACAACTATGTCTCCAAAGGCAGCGTAAGTCTGCGTACATACACCCTACAAAGAGATTTATGATGCTTCACAATTTTGCAAGTGTAATAGAGATTTTCCCTGCACACACAGACGTTCCTGCCTGTGAAGTGGATGGCGCCGGAGAGTATTTTCGACAACTTGTACACCACCCTCAGTGATGTCTGGTCCTACGGTATCCTCCTCTGGGAGATATTTTCCTTAGGTGAGCCTTTGCAAACATCTTCTAAATGATGAAATTCTGAGTTAAAGCTAATTTAATTGTCAGAATATTTAAATACTGTCAATTAGAATGAAGGTTTGGTTGCAAAACTAACCACAGTATGTCTCATCGGAAGGTGGTACTCCATACCCAGGGATGGTTGTGGACTCGAGCTTCTACAACAAGATCAAAAGTGGATACAGGATGACCAAACCAGAGCATGCACCTCAAGATGTGTAAGTCATTTACCATGAAAAAACAGATGATGAACAATCAATGTGTATTTTGTAAAGCTTCACAGAAGGAATGCATCTGCACCCTGGGAACAGTTTGTCTTTGAACTGTGATATACAGTAGCTGACATGAGTCATTGCTAAATTACAAGTTGCATGACAGGTCGTACAGTTTCTAATGTAGCATCTCATGGTTCTTCTCTTTCAGGTATGAACTGATGATGAAGTGCTGGAACAGCGAGCCAGAGAAGAGGCCATCTTTCTTGGGTCTGAGTGAAACTGTGACTTCTTTGCTGCCCTCCAGCTACAAGCGGGTGAGTCTCCTTGTGACCTCCGAGTCCTCAGACCTCTATGGATTGTCAACACCTGCTTTCTATTTTACCACCTTGACCCCGTCGTTGGACCTGCACATTTTGTTTTCTTTTTTTGTAGATTAAATGTCCTCTCCCATGCTTTTGTTTTTACTGGTGTTTCCCAGTAAAGTAAAGGTTGAAAATCATTTAAATATACTCTAAAAGTAGCAGACTGTGCATATAAACCTCTTCCACTTCCTCTGAGAGTTCCTCCTTCGCCTCAAAGCACTCTGTGATTCAGTTAAACAGAAACCTTCAAGTGATTACAGTGCAATGGGCCAGCTGGCTTGCCACAGTCTGGGTAATGACGCAGCCCCAGTTCTCGCCTCCACCACCCATCCTTAATTACCCCATTAAACTCCACACCACACAAGGCACATCAAAACAGCTTCACCCCTGCACCCTTCACAGAGTCTGACTGGCTTGGGGCAGAGGAGGAACCAACTCTTGTTTTAGCACCTCAGGCTTGGAAGTGATGTGTGATTTTCAGTTTGGATCACACGGTCCAGCTGGCAATGCCACCAGTGATCACATATGTTCATACGACAGCTCTCTTGTGGCTGAAACAGACTTTGCACATTGAGTCTCTGCTAACTCCTGTACAAAGACGTTGTCACTGCCTCTGTGCAGCAAAACATCGAATGTAGTCAAATGTATTCTCCTGTGTTGTGCAGCATTATGAGAGGGTGAACCACAAGTTCCTGAAAAGTGACCATCCTGCGGTGACTCGGGTGTGCATGGAAAATGACGACGCCTACATCGGCATAACATACAAGAACCAGGGCAAGCCGAAGGACAGGGAAAGTGGCTTTGATGAGCAGCGGCTCAGCTCTGACAGCGGGTACATCATCCCCCTCCCGGACTTGGACCCTATATCTGACGATGAATACGGAAAGAGGAACAGACACAGGTAATATTAAGGCCGTACCTCTATGAGATACCGACTATGCTGTCTATATCGTGCAACCGATGACACTAACCTTTGCGATACTTGTTACCTGCAGCTCTCAGACGTCTGAAGAGAGCGCGATTGAGACAGGCTCGAGCAGCTCCACTTTTGCCAAACGTGAAGGTGAAACTCTGGAGGACATCACACTGCTGGATGAGATGTGTCTAGACTGTAGTGACCTGGCGGAGGACAGCTTCCTGTGACATCTGCCCAGCTTGTCGAGAGGATGCAGCAAGGGAGAGGGGTGTGTGACCTGTAATCCAACCAAAGACTCAGAGGTCTGCCCTCCAGCCCCTTCAGTCTGTCACCTTGACAGCCCTTTCTGAGTGCAGAACCAAACCATTTCGCTGTCTGGATGAGTCCGTGGTGATAGTATGCTACGCCCCTCACTTCTCCCTGGACACTGCCCCCTGTCAGGCTGGAGGAGTGATTGAGCAGTGAGGAAGAGGAGACCTCATCGAATCAAAGAACCATGGCCACCGATACTGTGTGTCGGACCTGCGTAGTGTCAAACTGAAATCAGATAAAAAGAATGTCTTTTAGATTTGCATAGCTTTATTTTATCGGGCATTCTTTTAACAGCAATATAAGCAAGAAGTGAAGAATCCAACCTGTTGGTCAGCAGCTCTACATGGAACACTACAGGATATCATTCAGTCATTTTAACCACTACAGATGTACTATTTAAACTAGAGGAGTCCAATACTAGCAACAGCATTGGTAGGTAAACTCACGTCACACTCACCTCCTGCAAGAGAAGCACCTGATGCTGGTACAATCAGTAGCAATACTTGGATTTAAGAGCACAAGATCCTGACTATGTGCATTTTTTTTATGTATGCCAATGTCTCTCCAATGACTGAATAAGTGCAGATTATTTTTTTACCTGATCATTGTGTAAACATGTGTTGTTTGTGAATACCCAGTAGATATTGACCATAGCTGTTTGAGTGGTTATGGGAATAGAGCTTCTGAGTTGCATGCATCTTTGCAGCGTCTCACCTTTTGCCCACATCCAGAGACATAGTATCCTCTAAAGTAACTCAAGAATGAACCTGAATCATGTTCATCATATGACCATTGAAAGAAATGTGTGATTGTAATGTAAATAGCTCCAGAGTTGTTTTATAAAAGAGAATAAATGGGATAGCATTCATGTATTTTACGTAAGCACATATTAAGCGTCTGAACCTTGTCCGCCCCGGTGAAGCCAATGCTTGTGATGCAATATAGAAGAGGAATGATAACAAGAGGAACATATTGGCTATCATAAAGGAAAGCATTCAAAAAATACAGTGTATTTGTGGATTAGAGAGCATTTTTCATGATTTGAATATGCGTTAGGATTATGACATGGGTAGTATTACCCAGATTAGCCACTGCAAAAACATCATTCACAGAGGAATCCAGTTGATGTCAGTAAACATGGCAGTAAAGTCCAAAACATTCCTTATTACATCTGCTTATGCTTTGCAAGCAGGTCATGTCTTTGTGTCATATTTCATCTGTTATGCCGAAGTCTCTTAGCTGGTCTAGTTGTACTAAGACACTAAATGGACAAGAGGTTCATGCAGATCTGATGTCTGATGTCATACCTCTGTTATGTGTAGACTGCTCCATCCCTTGTATCTTCCAGCTACTTCACCAGCTATACCACTGCCTCCGACTCTTTCTGTTGACTGTGATTTAATCTTCAATCAGTTGTTGCACTTTCTATTGTTCCATTTTGTGTTGGATGTTACAGAATAGTTCACCACGCTGAGCTGAGAAGGTCTTGCTTTGCTTTCAGAATACTCCCTGTATTTTAGCAGCGTGGTTGGGAACGATTGGACGGCAGACGAGTGATGTGTTGCAGACGGTACGGTATCTGTAATAATAGATAATCACCCAGTATGATGGTTTACTACTATGTATCATTATTTCACATCATGTACATTCAGATGATTTATATTTCAATAAATGATTTATAATGTTATCAATGTCATTCCTTCTCTCTGTCTATTCACACGATACATTGAACACGATTTTTGCAACAGGAAATTAGGAATATTCAGTATTCCTCAACAAAAATAATGAGATTACAAAGCACAGGTAGATGGTACATGTTTAGTTATGGTTTTAGATTTTTGGGCAACGTGATATCCCGTTCAATATATGCAATGCAAGAGCAGACACACAGACAAACACGACCAACAAGTATAAAAAAAACAAAGATGATGATTTAGAACACAAATTATTTATAAAATGTGTATAACAAATGACATATTCTTAGAACGACGTTAGTGTGTGTAGAATAAGCTGTTTATCATTACAGATGTAATTCCAAGGGTCGCCACTGGAGGGCAGTGCAATCTAAATATACAATGTAGCATTCATATGTAAATATAATATCATAAAATATGCTGCCCTTTTTCCCCAGTCACTTCTTTAGTGGTTGTTTATCATAATATTATTATTATTAGATTAGTTCAGTACATTTTAACCCCCTGCAACCCCCGACAGGCTCCTCTTTATTTGCTGACACTAAAAGCGAGTGAACATGTTGTTACCAACTGCCACCACCAGAGGGAGATAGTATCTAGAGCATGTTTGCACTTTGTGATCTGAACCTGAACATGTGGGCAAAGTTTTATTTGCATTTTTTTTCAAAGATGAATCCACGTAACTTGGACAACTTTTGTCTTATTTGTCATTCTAATTCAGTCTTGTTTTACAGGTTCTCTTTTTCATCTCCTGATTCTTCAAACTGTTGGACCCTTGAGGCAGATCGCTGCTTGCAAGGTCAATGTTTTTACCAAACTTGCAAAGAAGCTTGTAGTGAAGTTAAAATTGCACGAACTGTCAAGGCATGGTTTACCATTATAATGTCTGTATGATAGCAATGGGACGAGAAATGAAAAGAACTCTCACATCTGGAGCTCAGTGAGAGTGTGTCTAATTCAGATATGAAATATCAGCAGAACTAGCAAATGGAAGTAATAACTATTCACCCAAGCCCACAATACTTCTTAAGAGACTATCTGTTAGATTTATTTCTCTTATGTCTTCATAGCATCATAACTCTACAAAGACCCAACTGATCCTGGATCTTCATGATATAACATGTATTCCTTGTAGTGTGAGGGGCCTCCATGATAACAAGTCCTTGAACGTTGTGTAATACACTCAAAGTGTTGTCAGGAACTTCAAGAAAAGAAGAACAATAAGTGTTGCGGTTCTGAGAATCGGTCTTGAGAACGATCTTTGTGAAGGTCTTAGTTTTGTTTCGAAATTGACCAATTGTTTTTTGTCTCACACACTAATGATTCTTTTTAAGACCGTTCAAGACCGCACATGAAGAGATCCCAATAAATCTTCTTTGCATCCTCTAATTTAATTGTTAGCATCACACCGTGATTAGATGTAAAAAGCTTAAACACAGCAAATACTAGAGAGAAAGACTAAAAAGGTTAATCTTATAGGAAATATGGGGATTAAGAAAACCTTAGTGTACTTATAATACATGTGAAAATACTGGGAACATATGTAGGAAAGCAAAACATTGATCAGGCACCTAAACACACATTTACACACACTTGCAGATAGTGCTACGCAAACAGTGCAGCTTAACAAATTAACTAACGTGTAAAGATACCGATCCTGCTGAGAAGACGAGGGTTGGGCTGGGCTGGTGGCGACATACAATACTGACTGTGTCGACACTTGTTTATTTATGAAGTGATTTGCTGATTGTCTTCATGGTATTTGCTTCATTTCTCAGGCTATTCGGCCCTGCTGCTCAGGACATTTAGTGCCCTGCAGGGTTCATTCAAATTGAATCCACTGGTTGAGTACACTCAAAGAAAACCCGGTGCACGGGCAACGACTGCGAGGCAAGTTACAACACTGAAATATGTAATAAACCATTTGATTGGATTTTGGTTGACCATACCAGTAAAGCAATTTATTTAAATATTGCTGCCCACAATAGTCTTTTATTCGTCTCCTTCTTTGAAGAGAGTTGTTCCTCCATCATTATTTATACGTCAGTCAAGTTTTCTTTTGGATCTTACTGTTATCTGGATGAACAAGATCTATGTATGCGAGAATAGAAACATCAATTCTAACAGTATAATACATACATTATAATGGCATTGCCCCGGGGAAGGATCTTCATTTCTCAGATCTTAAATTAGGATCAGCACAGACAAGAAGAAGGTTATTTTTCAGGAGCTGTACTTAAAAAGTACAAGAAAATGGTCAAAATCTCTTATTGAGGTTGACATGTAGCTCAGTTCTGTGTGTAGAGGGAGAAGATCTTAGTTTGAATATTCCTTCCCCCTGGGAGAACATATGTTGTAAACAAGAGGCGCGCCAATAACATGCTGTACGTTTCTTCATTGCTTTGAGTACAAACTAGATTTAATTTAGAATGACAAAAAACTATCTCTGTTAAAGATATGGAAGGACTCAGAGAGGCCTCAGCAGATCAGAAGACATGAAAGACATGAAGTGAAATTTGATTGTATCATATTTTACTTTGTGAGAGTGAGAGGGAATCTGATTTTGATATATTTGGCTGCACAAGTGAGTGTGAGACAATTAGATTAGTAATCTCTTTGGTTTGTTTGATATGTAACATCAGTCTCCTTCGTGAAACTCGACGCTTCGTTGTCTTCTCTGAGGTCTCCATGCTCTGATCCCCTGGGAGAGCCGGTGCAGGAGCAGTCCAGTGTTTGGACAGGTCTCCTGCAAATTTGTCTCTCGACCGCCGCGGGTTCTCAAGGCCGGTGTCCCATTTCAACCTTTTCTCTGAGGGGCTGCATGTGCTTCCCAGGCCTTTCTGTTTAACAAGGGGCAATGCATACAGATTAAAACACCATCTCTGTAAGAGATACTGTCATCGATTTGTCACACTAGGACGAGAAAACAAACAGCAGTCAGATTGGACCACTTCAGCATAACACAGACGTAAAGACAGGCAGGCACACAAAAACAACACATACAAACTTTAGAGTGGTGAAACCCCACAGATTTAAATCTTGAATCTTTCACGTGTAATCACATAAACACTATTGTTGGGAACTCGCCACAGTGCAGAAAAACACTCTAACCCATGACTGTGTAGAGTTTTCTCTCTGGAATCATATGAGACCGCTGCAGGCTGGGACGGTTCACCAAACAGCACTGAACACTCGCCTTTATAATGATACTCTTATGTTACCATGACAACCTTTGTTTGGTCAAATATTCCTCCCTGACTATATAGAACAAAACAATTAGATGAAATCATTTAATTTGGTCGATTGAGTGTTTATTTATCAAATCAACTAGATATCAGGACTGATCTTTGATAAACAATTTAAATTGAACGTGTTCGCCTCGAGGCTCTGATGTCACATATTCCACACTACATTTGTAACTAATAAATCTTCCTTGCTTTCAAGAGAAACTGTTATCGCGATATTTCAGATATCAAATCACAGATGCATTTTCCGTCTTCAACTAGTCCCTGAATCTTTAGAGAAGGTAAAGGTCTGAAACCGGTGACGCCGAACTACCAGTCCCATCATGTGGTAAATACGGTTTTCCGAAATCTGTTCTAGACAAAAGAAGCTTCAGTTTAGCCTTTTTCATGTTGTCTTTGCCTTAAAATGTCTACTCTTAATTTACTTTTAAACTTTTAGACTTTTACCTTTTTATTTCTATTGGCAAGCATATATTTTCTAAGTTCAACAATAAAACGCAGTATTTTATAAACTGATTTACCGGAACATATACTTTGACCCAAGAGAGCCTTGGATGAATTAATGTAGACTTCAACTGAACATTTCTACGAGGAAAGTTAATATAATCAGAAAGTCAGAACAGGTTTGACAAATAGAGTTATTATAACGTTCAGGAACATCAAACAAACCCAGCTGTAACTAATCAATCACCTTTGTATGTCTCTATAATCATCTCTAATTTATCCTTTTCTGCAGCTGTTTGGCCCTCTTACTATCACACGCTTCCCTATTGGCCCTCTCCTAATCATACGCTTCGCTATTGGCCGTCTCCCTATCACACACTTCCCTATTGGCCCTCTACCTATCATCGCCCCACCAAGAAACAAGTGTTCAATGTTTCTATTTTGGTCTCGCTGGTACAGTATCACTCGATCTTGGAGTAGTTGCCAACTTTTCAGCTCCAGTTTCGCATTTCACGTTGCGTGCCAAAGACACTATTTCAACATTTTGTGTACCAATACAGCCTCACATTACCTTGTTTTCCCAATTGTTAATCACCATTCTTCGATGGTGTTGAATAGAAAATGGCTTGATCGAAATTGTTTCATATAGCTGGTGCTGTCTGGAGCCTCGCAGAGAAATAATCTTCTGTCTTCTCGCTAGCCAACTATTTGGCTCATCTGCCCCGAGCCAAACGTCTTGAAACAAGCAGACAATCGCTGACAGCTGCTTCCAAATGTGTACAAAGCAAAAAGAACGAATGGCATCAACATCACCCCTAAATCCTTTCACACACAAGCATCTTGGAAAGACTGTACAGAGTGATGATTGTTTGCTTTTTATTTCAGTTTTTTTTCATAACCCCCTCTGGATTTCTGTGTTTTACAGCTTTTGGTCTGGAACAATGTGCCTGTTGTTGCTCTCTGGGGGTTCGACCTGGATGCAATAATGTTTACTGACATTAATTGCATGTGGCTGTATTTCTTTTCAGTTTTGAGGGCTTGCTTTTACTTTAAACTGGTCTTGTGTCTTAGAATATCTTCCGTATTCACGTGTGTTTCGTGTGTGTTTGTCTGCATCTGTGTGTTGTGCTCCAGTGTAGTAGCCGTGTGCTTTTTGACTTGTGGCCTTGGCCCGGGGATGACATCGTTCCACTCATGTGATCAGTGACAGTGGGCTCTGTTGGTACTCTGAGCCTCGGGCTCAGTGGGGAAGATATACTCCTTTCTATTGCCAGACTGACAGAACCTTCCTAAGATACAAAGCGCATCTGTTTCCCAAACAGTTTGAAATGAGATCCATGCCGCACAAATGTCGAGAAGCATACATATTCCAACTGAAATCAAGCATGCATTTTTCTTGTGTACTGTCTTCTTCAACTCATCTTATTTGATGAGATCCTGCAGTGATCTGGGAGAGGCGGTACTGCTTTGGCTTTGCCGATCCATAATTATGGCAACATGATCTTTTCCAGAGGAAACAATAAACTTCAGTCACTCTCAATTCCCAATGGCAGTTTAAAATGAATGTGTCTCCACATGCAGAAATGAATTTCATTATGAGTTCTGTCAAACATTTCACAACACACAGTGTATTTGAATAAATTAGTAGCTGAGGGGAAGAGCCAAAGCATATATACGTTCATAAAGCATATTTGCCACTAATCTAGTTTTTCACGTTCCCCTCAGGTTGTTTTGTCAAAGTGATAGCCTGATGCAGCTTCAAAGGGTTGAAACCTTTGGTATGCACACATTCTTCTGTGTGATATAGCAAACATCTCAACTGGTGCAGCAGGACCAGTGTAAATAGTGATTAGCAGACCGCGGGTTCCTCTTTCACAGCGACAGAACTCCGTATTGTTTTGCTGATTGTCGTTGCATCTTTTTTGGTCTTATTTGCCATATTAGCAGCGTCTAGTCCACATGAGAAGGAAGTTGTGGTTGGGCCGAGTAGCATCCAAGGCAGTGCCACCGCTAAAAGCAATTATAATGGTTCAGCTTCAGTGAATAAATCCATGACATGGTTCAGACCTCCATGCTATGATTTTCATTTAGAGCCGTTGATGCTTGCCAGGATGGTAATGAATAAACTCTTATGTTATTTCTTCTGTGCTTCTAGTCGTCGTGTCATTTGGACTGGTGATATTCTAACAAGATGACATGCAGTATGATTCAAAGTATGAAGGATGAGGAACAGAACATTTTTATTTGACGAGTCAAATTTAAATTCTAATTGCATTAAAAATATTTGCAGATGTCATGATCGTATCAAACGTTATAAAAGTCCCTGCGTGCTTGCAATGCTGCATTAACATTTAAACAAAGCTCTGAGACACGGTGCGTTTGTGGTCGTGGAGGAAAGGATTTTAAATATGAAACCAAAACCTGCTTCTGGTATTAAGGAAAGGAAAAGACAGAAAATGTTTCATTCATTTCGGTGCACCATAATTGAAAAAGCAAATTCAACTGAACATATTTGTGATTGACCGTCTGCATGATTCCTGGACTTGTTTTGAAGCCAGGACCTTCGTCACCAGCTGAGCAGCTCCTCATCCCTCAGTGATCCACACACTGATTTACTCTCCTCCCGAACGCATCCATTTCGAACTATAAATTTGTTGATAGCGTCACATTACCCTGACATACTAAGACATATGGCACTTCCAGGAACCTCGGTCAACACATGCTTCACGTTACTTAGGAATGATTTAGCACTATGAGGTCACGAGGTTCATGCTATGATCGAAAGCTGTAACAGATGAAGGAATGTCAGACTCCTGCCTTTCACAATAAGTTCATTAGCCATAATAATAATAATAATAAAAATGTATGTCTTCAGGTAAAGTGATAAAGAGAGCTTTGGCTGTACAATAATTGTCTGGTTAAAAACAGCAGTTTTAACGTTTTGTTTGCATCCTTTTCCACGACATGAAAGCGTGAAGTCGTGTGGCTCCACACAAGTAACTACACAATGTCCTCACCTGGGTTGTAACATTGCGCACTCAATGACTATGTCAATATTGGTGGAGGAGGAAAAGCCTGCAGGGAACGTTGCACGTCACAGTGCTGAAGCTAACTCTCTCAAGCTGTTGTTGTCTGTTCCAAAGAAAATTTGAAACAAAAACAAAAAGGCATAAGAGATAAATACACAGTTATATGAAGAAGGATGCCAAGCCAGCCTGCGGGAGTAAATAACGTCGCTGACATAAAAACATCTCTTCTTTCTTCCAGTTGTTATCGTATCCTCGTTGTTAATGTGTCTGAAGTCAAACAAACCGGCTCTCCTTCTGGGAAACTCGATTTAATGTCAACTGGCTGATACACGACTGACAGCTGCACAGGTGGAGTTCAGTCAATATTAAAGCAGAACTGCGGTATGTCTGGCCTTCTACTTCCTCTCTTGCAGTTTTAGTACCATGCTGAAAGGTTTATGGCCCATAAGAAACAAAGAGTTATATTTGGAAAACATTGCAACAAGTTCATGTGGTGGGTCTAAAAATTGAAGGAAGTGCAAAGTTGACATTTCACAACAGATGAACTATAAATGACAACGGCTTATTTCATCAGCCGGGCCTCTATGAACGTGGCAGCGATTCTGTACTCCTGGGAGCTGTGTGAGGTCCGGTCCAGAGCTGCACTCAAACACTGAGATAATAACTCACTGTGTGATTTGTGACATGTTGGGAGAAGGTTTATATAAATACTTGTTCACACTCCAACGTTTGTTGATGTATGTTAATATTGATATACTCGTACTTCATTCTACTTCCTTGTTACCCTTTAAAACTCAGAATCTTCCTGCTCAGGCAAACACATCGTTCTTCACCAATGAACAAAAACAACACAAAGAAAAAAAAGAAATTAGGGGAAGACACAAGACAAGCAAGAGAAAAGAGCAAATGAAATAAAACAATCATGCAAGAAATTGCTGATTAATAATAATTTCCAGGTATTAAGTTTCACATATAAGCAGCATAGTTGCTAAAGAAATCCTGATGAGTGACTTAAGTCATTCAGTGATTCACATCAAGTATATGAAGCTGATGACTGAAGTGAACAGGACTTGTGTGCTGATCTGTTTCCGTCCTTGTTACAATCCTGTCGACAGCATTCTGGATCAGCTGAAGCTGTCTGATTACTGCGACAGGCTGGGGAACCGTCCACTGCACCGGTCCAGCCCGATGGAGATCAAAAGCTTGTACGAGTCTGCATCATTATTTAATGCCAACACCCGAAGGCAGTACAGCTACAGTCACGCTCAGATTGCATTGACACCCCTGAATGTCAAGCACATAATTCTGAATATGTTCTGAAATCAATGCAACATGGACACGCTCCAAACATTTCTTGTAACCAACCATAAGCTTGATGCACCCATCTGGTGGTTTCTGTTTGAAGGAGCGAGTCAACGTTTTTGCCAACTTTAGCATTAACTAGTTCTGCCTTTCTTTCAATAGCAGAAACATCCAGATATTTATTTTCTCCACAATGTTTGCTCAGCTGACTGGAAGCTTTCGCAGTGATTTTACCAATAAATCGCAGAGTGATTACGGGTCTTTAGTCATTCAGTGATGACGGAACAGGATGATTGGGCTGGATTATTTATGTTCTCAGAGATTTTGGAAGGAAGTGAATTGTTGACTGCTGCAATGCAACTGATACCAGAGTATTTGTCCTCTCTCTCTAAAACCCATCCTCCTCATTGGCAGGTCAGAGGCACTGACAGGAGTATTAAAGGATCCCGGTATATTTCGACCTGAATGTCATTTCTCCTTGTTATGGTGTAACAATTGTTCACAAGGAGCAAAAGAAAAAAAAAACACCTGGAAGTCGCTGAAAATGAACTTTGTTATGGGACAAGTGTGTCCGATACATTTTCTTCTCTAACAGTGCACTTCTCCTGCCAGGAACCGACTTGGCTTGTTATCATCGGTGCCTGACAACATCGTTTAATGGGTCCCCAAGGAGAGACAAGAAGTGAAGTAATGTTCGGAGAGGATTTGAACTTCCCGTCCAGAGAGAGTTGAGTACAACGCTTATCTCATTATCTTCGAGATGGCGTTTGTGTTTGCTGCTTTCCAAATTGTGGCGACAAGATGAAGCTTTCACAGACTAGTGCTTGAGGACAGAGACACGTTGATGATGTGGCTAGTTGTGGTACGAATGGATGGAAACAGTCCTGTAGGTCCGCCGGGCTCAGCACGTCATCACGACTGCAGTGACCATTTTGACTGGGAAGCCGTCTGCCAGGTAAACCAGACGAAATCAAACACCAAAGCACATTTGGCCAAAAGAAAACAGCTGTTTGAAGCGGAGAGAGACCTGCAGCAGACGAAGCGGAAGTAGGTTTGTGTTTTTAGCCAGAGCTGCCAGTAAGTTGTTTTGTTGACCTAGTATCAGAAACAATGACAGCGTGGCAAGATACCAGCAGAACCAGCCTTCAGTAACACACTGTGTCTGTGAGCCTTTAAGTGCCTTTTATTCTAAATTCGTCTGTAACGACGATATAAATTTCTTCTGTTTTCCACTCGTCGGGGCAGTGAGTTTGATACGTTGATAAGCCCGGCTTGCTCCCTACTCTTCCTCTCTTCACTTTCTAGGAGCTGCAGCAGATGATTGTGCCTCTGCTCTGCTGCCCTGATAGCACATGACTTTCCCTTTTGGGAAAAAAAAAAAACCCAAGCACCCCCAGGGAAAACAACAACTGTCTCTGCTGGGCTTCTTTCTCTGAAGTTTCTCGTGGTATAAAAAAGCACTTTTAGTAAATGTAAATGTTGCATGTACGATTGCCTCTGAGCATGAGTTGGGGCCGTTTTGAGCGACAAAACATGCTCTGTCAATTCTAGACCGAATGCAAACATTTTGCTCCCGGTGATTGAACGTGACACCTCAACATGAGGAGTTCTCCTGTAACCTCCAACATACAAGCAGCAGTCAGGGATAGCCCACACAAACACAAGCACAACATGCACAGTCAACAGAGTTGGCAACAGTGCCAACCACTATGTCGGCGTGCCCACAAGATTAAGTGCCGTCGGAGGCCGAGGCGAAGTAAACTTAAGTGACCCGGACCTATGGGAAATGAGATGA
Source organism: Macroramphosus scolopax (assembly GCA_901007825.1). Classification (NCBI taxonomy): domain Eukaryota; kingdom Metazoa; phylum Chordata; class Actinopteri; order Syngnathiformes; family Centriscidae; genus Macroramphosus; species Macroramphosus scolopax. The sequence continues at coordinate 36,758 of CAAKHC010018026.1, forward strand.
AAGCCCCAGCAGGACCTTGAGGGCAGCTCGAATCAGGGACGCACTGCTACAAGACGTTTATTGTGAAGAAGCTGCAAGCATGTGATGAGATGGAATTCAGTCTGACAAAAGTTTTTAGGCACATTATTCCCCTGCAGAGTGCCACTTCGGAGCTCTGCAGGGGAATAATATGGCTTTCCAATAGATAAAATACAGTGCAAGCAAATAAAGTTACATTATTCTTAATCAATTTCTTCCATTAAACTAATGACTTGAGTTTGAGTTTCAGCCGCCTTATCAAGACCGCCAGAGAATTTCAGAGAATCATATGCCTCAACCTGGACATTACTCTTGGCCCTGGGCAACCATCAGTCTACCTCACTGAGGTCCAAAATAAGTTTAGGGCTGTGTGGGAATCTGAACCAGCAGCTAGTGTGTGTGCTGATGTGCCAAACCTCCATCCCCAGACTCAAAAAGCAGATCCAAGCTTCCCATCTTTTGGGGTTCTGGTGGAAATAAAATCATCCTGGACAAAGACCTGGCTTCACAGGCTGGACTTATTGCTGGGTGTCTTCTTTGTCCCTTTGATGTCATTGGATGGCAGTCTCCTCCCCCGATGGGAGTCAACAGGCTGTCACCTGAGCTCCTCCTCTCTGCTAACCGACCAGATTTGTAAGCCTGCTGACTTCTACATCCTCTTCTGGTTTGGGGTCTAACATGGTTTAAGAAGCATGATATTTACAACAAATACTGAAAATACTGGGGAGGCAAGAGAAAGTTATTAAAACAAACCAATACATGGATTCTTTATTACAAAATTAGCTATAAAGGTCCTAATACACAATCTAAAACTCTGAGGAGGAACCACATACCCAACAACTGCCTGTCCAACATAAACTAAACTAAACTGGGAAAAGTGGGCTGAGGCCACCTTCAGAGAGGCAGACTGCACTGGTGTGTGCCCACGGTGCCACCAAACACTGACCTCAGGTGTCACACAGCACAACTGTAGAACTACATGTGTGTCCCAGTGCTTTAACTTAATGCGTAAAGTGTAGGGACCTCACCACGAGGGCCGATGCTCTCAACAATATGGCACCGTGCTTCATTAAAGAATACAAGCCAATAAACACCGCAGTTGGCTTGCCAAAGGCTATAGGCAGGAGAAATGGCTCTACAGTTTAATAGTGGCAAAACAGCAACAGGCGAACCACCTCTGGTAGAGCACATTGAGGCGGAACACAATGCTGTCAACAAACAGATCAATGCTGAAGACAAAAGGCAGTTATCCAGGTATGTGTAATAAAAGGCATATTAAATCAGTCGCTATAAACCTGGACCCCAAACACCAGCCACAACCAAGACAGGAGCCAAAAGAAGTGAGTGTGGGCCCAAAGGTACCATATAAACCCTGGCCCTGATTCGGGGGAGGGGTCAGGCCGGGGCTGCATTGATCAACACTATGCAAACGTCCACTTACTGGCACTAGGGAGACATTCCCCACCCCGCTTATAATCAGTCTGACAAATGTCTGCATTCCTTTCAAACTCCTTTCTTTGGTCAATAAAACCTTACCCTTTAATTACTCTGATGTCCTGTCTGCTTTGTGTCTCTGTAAAGCTCCTTTGAGTCCTATAACACCATTCTTGCTCCATCCTGTGACGTGGTGGAAGTAACCTGAGATGGTAAGTCAGTCAAAATGGGAGTTTTTTCTACCAAGCATGGCATTAGAGTGTCCGGACTTGTAAGCGTTCACTTACCGCTACAACAACAGCTTATTTTTCTCACCTAATCAGTTGTAAAAAACAAAATCCCAGATTTCTTTTCAACACTGTCGCTCAAATTACTCAAAAACATTCGATTCATTTTGTAATATCGTGGAAGAGATTAGATTTGAAATTGGGCTTAGTGGTGTCCAGGGAGCAGTTGAGGTTTAGGGGCCTTGTTCAAGGCCAGAACACCCACTGAGGGAGGGGACAGCGTTTGTTTACCTGCTCGTCCAGCCCTCTTCTCTAACCTTTGGGTCAGATGTCAACACCTTTTGGAGTTTACGCTGTAGTGCAGTACAGTGATTACAGACAACGTGTTTGGGAATCCACAGAGGGAAGCGTCAGTTCCCTTCTTTTAGTATAAACATAAACACACCTGGGTACTCGCAAAACACATCGCCCACGATAATGACAGGGTATCGAGTTTCATTCATTTCTCATGAAACTGAAGGGACAGAAGTGAAAATAAAGAAAAACATTCTTACAACAGGAACTGATTATACGAGAGCCACAGAATACTACTTTAAATGGTGTTTTTTCAACAGTTTCAATTCCACACTTGATTTATTTTCATCCTCTGCACCTCCCAGATCTCCTTTCATCAAATATAATAACAACACATGTATCAGATATTCTGTCATCCCATTCTGTGTTGTTGTTGTGGGTTCATACAACATCTACTGCTGGTCCGTCCCTCTCCTCTGTTTCTGAGGTTTCCTCCATTCTTTCCTTACTCAGATTGAGGGTCTGAGCACAGATGGTACTGCACAGACTGTAAAGTCCACTGAGGCCCTGTGATTTGTGATTCTGGCTTATAAAAATGAAATTGAATTTTCAAAGACATTTCTTAAGAATCCATAATTGATTCAATTGACGATTTAAATTGCTGCTTGATCACGGCTGTTGGCAGCAATTACTTAGTCTATTTTATGATCTTTTTTATCTGTAACAAAAACAAACTGCGGTCGTGCTGATATCAGATTCCAGTCGGAGGGTCCTGAGTGGTTGAGAGCCCAACCATGCACCTCTATTGTCATCTTTGTTTACACCCACACGCCCACCTTTGTATCCCAAACACCAAAGCATTCGAAGCAAAGTTGTTTTTATCTATTTTATCTGAAGTGAAACCGACTTCTTTAACTGTTTGCTTGGAGTCAGTTGCAGATCGTTGGGCGTGTACAGACTAATACAAACATTTTCTGCTTCCAGCGCCCCCTCCACAAATCAACCAGCATGTACTACATAGTGCTCTTCATAGTAGGCGAGGTGGAAGGGTCGGATGAATACTGAAGATTGTTTTCAAATCAGTAAGACATCCAGGTATTTCTGGCGTGCTGCAGGTTTGCTTGTGACATTTTGCCCGAATCAGTACCTACTACTGGTGTCGTAATGGTGCTTAGAAATCTGCCCTTAATTAGCACAAACACCAGAATCATGTTCCCGTGTTTCCCCTCCTTTCTTACACCATATAAATCATTTTAAAGGTGTAAGCTAAGCTCCCTCTCATGTTGGTGGGTTGTCCAGAACAACACTGGCAGGAGAGCATTTCACTCATGCTTCACTCCTTCACCAGCTCCAAGTATATTCTCGGACTGACATTAAGATTTTATTGGACAGTCAAATGTCCTCCAACATCTCTCTATTACCTTTTACAACCACACATTCCATCAATGTCACTCAGGTCCTCTGGCCATCTATTTCTGGTTGTCTGGTCTTTGTCTGTGTTTTAATTGTGTGGTTTTATATACTTTTAGCTTTGGTGAACTGTTTCATATGCTTACATAAACAGCTCTGTGAATGAATTAGACTGCACGAGTCTCCGTGGGTGGAGATGCTTCTCTGACTAAAGGGAGATTGTTCAACCGGTTCCATTAATTATGACATATTGTCTACATGTATACAGATACTATATTTCATAGCAATGAAATAACTGAATGAGCTTACTTGTTAGTTTAAATTTGCAAAGGTATTAATAGCTGTACAAGCATTAATTTAAAATCTCCGGTCTGTAGGAGGCTGCTCCTGTTCATTATTGTCTGGGCTTAACCTCCGAAAACAACTTGTGACTTGTTAGAAATAATATCTTTTCCCATCGCTCTATTTCCAAGAACACACAGCATGTTGTGGTTTAAAAAATGAAGACCAGCAGAAATCAAAATGACCGCATTTCAATTAATGGCAGACAAAACATTGTCACTAAGCTGATAAATGGATTTGACAAGCGTGTTTTCACATGTAGATCAGACAATGAATTTCTTTATCCTAAAAGACAGTTATGTGAACGGAAAAAATCAATGTGTGATAATTGATGTGCCTTTATGGAAGTTAATGCTTCGAGGAAGTTAAATTAGAGATTTGGTTTCAGTGTGTAAACCATCTGAGCCTTTAAGAGTGTTCAGACGTGCGCGCGTCGTGAAACATGATCCGGCAATGTTTTAAAGACAGAAAGAATCCGCGCCTGCTCGAAATGACGGATCGTACTTTTCATGATGTCGAGGCCTGAGTGTTTGAGGGTTGTGACATTTCATTAATGAGTGGTCGTAAACTCTTTGGTACCCTGTCAGACAAATGTGTTAATGTGGTTCAAGCACTTGTGATCTTCTTGTTCGGTACCAAAACACAAATACACAAACCACATGAAGCAGGTTAACACTGGGTGGACCGACTGGTTGTAGTATTAGTAAAATAAGTTTAAAGAGAGATATTGTTCATAACGCCTAAAAACTACAGTATATGTTATATGCATACCTGTTTCGTAAGCATCCACTAAATTTACACAATAAGGTATTTTTATTCATTATGGAATGAATGAATGAATGAATGAATGAATGAATGAATGAATGGATGAATGAATGAATGGATGAATGGATGAATGAATGGATGAATGAATGGATGAATGGATGGATGAATGGATGGATGGATGGATGGATGGATGGATGAATGGATGGATGGATGGATGGATGGATGGATGGATGAATGAATGAATGAATGAATGAATGAATGAATGAATGAATGAATGAATGAATGAATGAATGAAATGGTTACCCTTGTTAGAGCATGTCAGGTCCCTCCAGCTGGTTACTGTCCCTATTGACTGAGACCTGTTTTCCCCATGATAGACGCACACAGTTGGTTTAGTATGTTATTGTCTCCAGGTTTTTCTGTAAGTTGGAAGTAATTTATTTTTATTTATCTCTATATTTTTTGTTCCTCTGTCAATGCTAATAAAAGTATAACTAACACGGAAAAATTACAAAAACCATCTATTTGCAATAAAAATTGTTTGTCAATATTATACAACATCAGAAAACAGTCTGAGGCGTGTTTGACTGGAAAACTAGACCACCCAGTGCCTGCGTATGTTCTGATGATATCACATGAGATCTCAGGAGGCAGCAAAACACAAAGGGTCGTTATGTGGTTTTCTAAATTTGTTTTTTTTTTTCCATCATGACCCAGAAATATCAGAATAACTCAGAGGATCTCCAATGAGATGTCGGGGTCAGACGGATGAAGGCTGCTGTTGGTGTCGCACAGTTCGTCAGATAATAAAGGACAAGTAACTGAAACGGATGCGTGTGTCTTGATCTGTCAGTCTCCGAGCTCGGTTTTTCTTGCTGGGAAGTAACATCAAGTCGCAAACACCTCCCTCTCCGAGTGTAACGTGTGAGCATTAGGCTCCACCACTGGCTCATAAACATGTTGACGCCAGTCAGGCAGGGATACCTGGTCTCGCGCGCTCCCGGAGAACAGCATGTTTACTGACTGTCGGCTGCTGCTGTTGCGAGCTGCACTGAGCATCTGTGCTTTTACAGACTTGTAAGTGAGCGTCTGTCCCACAACCGCTCGGCGAGTAGAGTAGAGCGACCTTTACCGTCAAGGCTCCTTCCCAAACTAGACCCATGGAATAATAACTATGGAATATCACTGGATTCTACTTTCTGTGTTTCTACAGCTCACCTTCCATCCAGGTAAGGCTGAGCAATACATGCACCCGTTTCTGAAGGCAACTTGTTGCTGTGCACTGTGGAGCAGCAGTAACTGTCTAATTGACCGCAGCGCGCGTTAGCGTAAAATAATCCACATTGTCGTGAAATGAATTTACTTGCTCCATTTGCTTCGCATCGCCCATGTGATGCAATTTTGGAGTGATACTTTTCTTTGTTCGGATAAGTGCATTCAGATGGGAAGCCTGCTGATAAGACAAGCCGAAGTCACTGGAACCTAATGAGGGAAGTGGATACTTTGGGTGATGATGTGGAAACCAGGCACGCTGCTTTAATAATTGATCATTTATTCAGAGAGCCGGGCGCCATTAACAAAATGTATTCATGAGGGGGAGTCAAGCGGGATGCTGAATAATGTACATGACTTCTGATAGTGTTCTGCTCCATAAAGGTGACAGGTTCACGCCGTTTTGCTCGTCACACAACCATCTTTATGGAAATTATTGGAAGAGAAACAAAGGAGCAGTTTAAAAAGCCAAACAACCTGCAGGGGTTCGCATGCCTGTGGAGTGTCTCACTTTTAGGACACTACATTGTTACAAATGACCGATGTGCTGTAGAAACCAAATTGCCACTATTAGTGTTCTGAGGCGTGGCGTCTTTCTATACAAATATAAACAAACAGATAAACAGATAAATAAATAATACCCTCATTTTAAAGAATGAAGGCAAATGCGATCGCATGAATCAGCCTTTTCTTTTTCTTATCGGGAGGAATCTTTAGGGACATTTGTAGAGATAGCTCACAGATTTATTGAAAGCTCCCCTGACATGCCACCGACACAAGCGGTGAACCACTAAGTGTTGCTCTTAAACTTTGCGCACTCGGTGCTCAGGGCGAGATCAGGTGCTTTGTGGCTTTATTTCCATCTGGTCGTCGGCTCGGTAATAGTCGGGCCCATGGGAGCCCGTTGATGTCCATGCTGATATCATCAGGGAATTTGATCGCCTGACACATCCAGTCTGTGCACAGGCTTACCTGTCATGTGATGCAATATGGCACGCCATGAAGTTTGCCTTAAGCCCGTTTACACCGCAGGCCTCCTTTAATTCCACTTCATGTTATTGATTCACAGATCGTCTATTGACGATGATCACATACTAATTTCTGGTCATGTTGAGCCTCATACGAAGATACTACAGGTGTTGGGTAAATATTTTGACGAGGAGGTTTTGCTTACACAGAGTTCATTTGCATGAAGAGTCTCTAAACAAACGTGCTGGTGTATAATCGCAATTTGCTGTTTGCTTATCTGTGATTCTGTGAAGTTAAAGAAAAGTCTGCAACACCACTACACCCACTCCCAATATGGCAGATCTACATGTTGCTGTTTTGCTGTGCAAATTGTGGAGCAGATGATTTCATATAAAATGTATTGTGAAGGAAGATGCATCTTCTGCTGCGCCTGGTTCTCGCTGCTCTGCCACAGTCACCGTCCTGTCAGACAGCCCAATCGAGTTTCTTGTTCATAGAGTTCTTGGTAAGGTTTTCTAGGGAAACATTAATCATTCATTTCCCCCCCACCTGTTTTCAGTTGCTGCCACAGATTATATCTTGGGGGCCACTTTGAAATACACACTTGTTTTGTTTTACAGCACGTCTTGTGAAAGGCAGATGGAATTGTGTGCATAAAGAAAGTCCTATTTGGACTTGTGATTGCAGACATGTGCTCAGTTTGTCACTTCAAACCTCTTTGCCTTGAAGTTTGCAGTATGATAGTGATGATTTAAAGGCACCGGCATCTGTTTTCAAAACAGTCTTAGGCACAACTGTTCTCAACAGGCTGGACTATAAGATGAACAATCAGTTTTTTTAAAGCAAATTTTTCAGTTTTTATGGGAGTATGGCAGTTTTTTTTAAGTTGTCGAAATCCATTTGGATGTGATAGCAGGCACAAGTTCTGTGTCTTGTGGACTGAATCCTGTCCTTTACAGTCGGAACAGGGATTGGACCTTTAATCCGTTTTATACACATTCACCTTGCTGATGGTCTTGACTTCTTAGTGAGGAGCTCAAGGTGGCATGACGGTCCAGTAATTGACAGTATTCACTGAAGTGTCCTTGAGCAACTAAATGAATGAAGGATGTGAATGTGTGTGAAGTTCTGTAGATTGAAATGCAGCAATTTCCATTCAAAGCATCATTAGGCTGGATAATAATGAACTTACCTTTGAACATTTTAAACATTTTAACAATAGATCAGTTTATAAAAGACGTTATCTACGACACTTTCAAAGATCTTCAGCCTGTTAAGACAACTAAGATGTTTCAGAGCATTGATCATCTGACTGATCATGAATAAAATGTGAAGTATATTGTGTCTCGATCATCAATGGTCATGTCCTGATGTGTGATAACATTTGGACTAAAAAGAGGCTGATCATTTGATTTTGTTTGCCATTTTCCTCCATTACAGGCAACACTAAGCCGACTATCACCCCTGCCAGCCCCAACCTTGTCGTCCCGCTCAACCAAGCCTTCGACCTGCATTGCCAGGGTGAGAGGGAGATGCAGTGGCAACGGGAGGAGCGGCTGAAGGTGCGAGGAGAGAGAAAGGTTGATGGGATGTCCATACTGCACATCTCCAAGGCTCAGCCTGGCCACATGGGTCGCTATATCTGCCTGGAGAGGATATCCGGGGAGCAAGCCTCCATCTACGTCTATGTAAAGGGTAGCTGGATCTGTCTGTCTTTGTGCGAGTGCATGTAGATGATTTGTGATGGTGTGGCTGACAGAGGAAAGAAAGGAAGAGGGCTGGAAATGAGAGAGAAAATATACTGCAGGGTACAGTAGAGGAAATCTTCTGGTGTTTCTCGCTGGAGACATACGGAGCAGAGTGTGTGGGTGTGTTTGTGGATAAAGGTGTTTGTATCTTTGCCCCGGACACACAGGTAGAGGAGCTACTGTAGCTGTTGGTTGAGTGCATTAGTTTTCCTGTATTTACTACTATGTGGCTCCGCATCCCTTTGGCCCGCCGCCATGACTGCAGGATTATATCATGTGCTGATCATTCACTCCAATATCTGCACACATCTGTCTTCAAGGCAACAAGCAGTCAGGCTCAGATGAAGAATCATCAAACATATTCAGTCTGCTTATGAGTGCTGTGCTGGCAGTGAGCTTTTAAGTTATATTCAACTGTTGGATGGGTGTTTCTGATTAGCAAAAACAATATACCACACCTTTAGTGTCTAAATTTAGCATTTCTAAGCAGTGCAGAGGTCTACTATACAATAAGTAGTTATACAAATTTATCTAACTACATATTTATTTGTATACACCATGCCTTTGTATCTTCTTATATACTGCTTTAAGTGATAGAAAGTGTTGAAATATGCCATCATATGGCAACAACCTAAGACGCCCAAAAAGCTGCATAACATTGCAAGATCATGTCTGCCACGTACTAAATTTTCAAAACCTCAGTGTGCAGCTGGCTTAAAGCTCATACACCACATGTGATGTGTGATTGCATTTTTCTGCAGATCCTGACAACTCTTTCAGAAAATCAATGGTGAGCGGAATTCTCACTCGTGTGGGAGACACTGCTTCCATCTCCTGCCTGGCAACCGATCCAAGTCTGGTCAACCTGCGCCTGGAAACATGTTCTGGTGAAGCTCTGGCCTCTGGTCTCCAGTTTTCTGCGAGCCTGGAGCAAGGCATCGTCATCCACAACACACAGAAGGACTATGAAGGTTGCTACGTGTGCGCAGGCATGCTCAGGGAACAATCCGTCAGATCACATAAATACCACCTGACAGTGAAACCAGGTAAAAGAGCTCAACTGTGTGCATGTGCGTGTCGTTTTGCTCCGACACAAACATTAATGTTACTTCCTGTTTGCTCTTATCTTCTCTCAGTCCCTGTCGCTCCACCCGTGATTGAGATGCATGCACCCAAAAGAGTGATTCTGACCCTCGATGAGAATCTCTCCCTGACCTGCAACACCACCAATGTCAATGGAGAAATAAAGCTGAATTGGGTGACCCCACCAGGCTCGGTGAGTGACTGTTGACGGTTTGCCGTGCTGTCGGTGTTCTATTTGATATTTATCAGTGGGGTTATTTTACAGGACAGTTACATGGGAATACTAAAGAAGAAATCTCAGCTGTTGTAAAAAAAAGGATGTGAATCCTAAAGTATCTGCCAGCTGCATTGATTGTTGATTGATTCAACATAACTAGCAGTCAAAAACTGCTGTGATCCAGTAGTGTGTTTTAAAACACACACTTTTAATACACACAACAAGCTTGATGTCATGGTCTACAAATGTAGTATTTTCATACAAAAGATTCGTCTCTTTTCATATTTGGTGTGTTTCTTTTGTACTGAAGAGAAGTGACTGAGGGAAGGAGGTGAAACTCCTGTAAAGCTGATGTCAGTGGCTGTCTGGACGTGTGGATGCGAGTGAAAGGGGTCATAGTTCATGCACAACATGTGGACTACCATGTGCATACGTGTGTGACCCACCGCGTGTGTTAATCACATACCGGTGGTCGAGTGTCTGTCAGTATTTGTGTGCTTGGCAAGGATAGACATGCAGACGGGGTTAATCTCTAGAGATCTCTGGGCGTTGACAGGGTGCCGTCTGGTATCCACAGCAACCAGCAAAGGTTGATACTGCTTCACGTATCCTGATGGAGCACTTCGATCACATGCGCAGCGCCGCGCTGCAGATCGCAGCAGTCCAACCTCAAGATGCTGGGAGATACCGATGTGAAGCCCGGAATGAAATAGGGGTCAGCACGCAGTCGGTATGGCTCGATGTTTATGGTGAGTATATGAAGAGACATACTTTCAGTTAAAGTCCTGACTTAACTCATGTTTGATGATATAAAATAGAATGTTTGAAACTTCAACTGATCAAAGAAACATGAAGCAGATGATGCAATATATCCCTATCGTTGGCACAGGAGACATGTCAGTCTGATTTAGATTCTCCTCATAATTCACCTCGTAAAAATACCAGCAGCCTTTCTCGGTTTCCATAAAAAGTTTTTTTTTTCGACACGTTGAGCGACATGGTATGGGCTGTCTTGTCCTGTCTCGTCTGACTGAGAGGACCCTTTATAAGAATGTTTTCAGCAAAACTAAAATCAGTTCAATAAATATAGACTGATTTTATTCCTGCAAATGTTATAACGATATCTTCCTTCCTATTTTTCAGATAAAGGATTTATAAACTTGACGCCAACAAGCAACAGAACCATACATGTCCGTTCGGGCGAGAGTTTGTCCCTAAACGTTGACATGGAGGCTTATCCAAGGCCTCACATCTTCTCCTGGAGCTTCATGGGCCATGAGCTGAAGAATACAACCGACCACGTCATCACTTCACACAGTAATGAGTACAGGTGTGAAAACACTCAGACACTCACCAGCCTCACCACGTAGATGAAAATGTTCATTACCCTCCGTCGGTGGAATTTAACACGTTTGGTTTGGAGTTGGCTGCAGGTCAGTCGAAGTACGAAGAATGACAGAGCTGCACTTGTCGCAGCTTCCTAAGAAATACAGCTGAAATTCTAAAACCGCCTCAGGGGTTTTTTAGAGAAACTGGAACTGCCAGAAAATAAATTACTTTCAGAGGAAACGAAACCGTGACATATTTGCAGTTGTAATTCTGTGCTCCAGACAGAAACATATTAACGTATATTATCAAAGGCCGCATGCTGAGCATGATGCATTCTTCGCTCGTGTTTCCCGGTGTGTGTAACAACGATTTCTTTTAATACGGCAAGAATAGAATATGACCTTTAAGCCTCAATGTGACATGACTCCCGAGCAAATGGTATATGGGGGAACACAGTTGTTAAAATCCTTTCACATCCATTTTCATTACTGTTGGAAAAAAGATGCATAAATTAGAGAAAAGGGAAATTGAAAAATAACTTAATGTAAAAGAGCTAATTAATGCTGTGTTTATTCATTTGTCAATGAACAGATGTTTATGAAAGAGAATAAGACAAAGAAAAGGTTAAAATCTTGGTTAAAATCAGGCAGCATTGACTTTAATGAGTGAATTATACTATTTTCTGTTAATGCACAACAAGCATTTACACAAATGTTATAATAAAAGAAAATCAATGCAAACGTGCTTAAAATGTTATTCCTTTATGTTTAGGTACAGCAGTGAGCTGAGGCTGGTGCGGCTGAAAGCATCTGAGGGCGGAGTTTACACTTTTCAAGTCTCCAATCGTGACGCATCAGCAAATCAGACCTTCACCATCTTTGTGACCAGTGAGTTGTGTCGTAGATTTTGATAAATGGTTTTCTGTTGCTTTAAGTCAAAACGATCTGCATTACTTCACACTGCAATAATCTTCAGAAGGCAAAACATGGGATTAGACCTTTTCTTTGTGCCATTGCGATGACATTGTGTTTGTTAGGTAAACCCGAGATCGTATCTCATGAGGGTCCAGTGGATGGACAGGTACGCTGTGTGGCGGAGGGGTTCCCTGCCCCCAAGATCACCTGGTACTACTGTGAGCAGCCATATATCAGGTGAGATCTCCAGACGAGTCGGCTCAGCCAGTGAACATGTTCATGATTAGTTACTGTATGAGGCCAATCAGTTGATTCTTTTAGTGTAGCTCCTACATGAAGGGAAATATATCTGCCGAGGATAAAAAGTTGTTGGTTATTCCACATGAAGTGTGATCAGGGGATTAGAAGGATTTGACTTGTGACAGGTAGAAGCCCGGAACATCAGCCTGGATACAAATTGGAGCAGTTTATCCAGTGTCAAACACAAAGTGTGTTGTCGGAGCAGCACCTGGTTGCCATAGCAACACAAATTCCTAGCAGCACAGGCAATGAATCTTCCAAGAAAGTGACTGTCAAACTAGTAATTTATAAGTTACTATCAACCTTATACTAATGATACACAGGCTTGCAAATATGTGTAGTGAAACAGAGTAATGTGACCTTAACGGGTCTATGACATCATAACAAATAAGTAAGAGCTGTTTTTGAGGTGCATTGATGTGAAACATGGAGCCCTGTGCTAATAATACACATCTGTTATTATCACTCTCTTCAAACTGTTGGTTTCATCACTTAGGAAAGGAATTCATGTCTTACAGGGACAACAGATGAATAGCTTGGTGATCCCCTCAGATATTTGATAACAATGTATAGTTTCATGCATCCAGGTGCTCCCAACAGGTGAATGCCACCAGGGAGGAGCACAATATCATCACCATCACACTGTTCAGTCCCACGTTTGGAAAGACAGAGGTTGAGAGTCGGGTAAACATCAGCAGGGGACGGTTCAATACTCTTGAATGTGTGGCCACGGTGGAGGGAGAGCAGGCCTACACACTGTTCTCTATCAGTGGTGAGTTGAGATGCCACACACACGCATGCACACAAATTAATACAGGAGGATGCGCACACACAGTCTGTCAACATAGCGTGCAATGTTACATTAAAGGCTGTGTCAGCGCCTGCCAGTCTCAAGTTTTGTTGATGAATTGGAATAATCCCCTGCGTGACCTCACCATCAGATAGGATTTAAGTTAAACAAAGTCAACAACAGGACATATGTCAGACAGATGTGAATGTAGGTCCATGTTCGCCTGGTTTTAGTTTCACAACACTGCTGCTTGCTCTCAGTGGCATTAAAATTTCTGTTACTTGCATATGACTAACTAAGTTAACTTAGCAGTGCTGCCCAAATATAAAGCCCATAAAGGATTTATCCATCAGCTCATAATGTTTACTAAAAGCATGATTTTGCCAAGGATTATCCCTTAAACATGGTCTTAAAATGAGAAGTTTGTCTGTTTGGTAAACACTAGAATGGAGGGATACCTCAGCCACGACTGGCCGTGATTAGATGTTGTCACGTAAAGATAGGAATTAGCTTGAGTCCATTGTTTACTTTCTGACTCTAAATCCGCAGTTATAACGGCCTCCCCATCTGTTGCACAATGCCCTTAAATGGTTTCAAACTGGATGAACGAGAGAGTTGTCACATAGCCTAGAGACCGAGGTTTAGGCAGGACACTGGGGGCTAACTGTGGTTGCAGTGGGCATGTGGGCGGGCATTATGAGGGAAGAGTGTTTGCAGCCAGGCAGGACAGGCCTTTGGAAGCGTGTGCCCAGGATTTTTGTGCTTCACAGAGTAACAGCAGACCAGGCGGAGGCGCTTAGAGTGTGGAGCACAGTAGGAGTCCTGGCGGCGTGGGGAGTTTTGGGGCTGTGGGAGGCTTGGAGGTGTCAGTGAGCAGTAGCAGAGAATGCACAGAGCTTTTGAAACCACTGACAGGTTTACAGGGGATTAGTTCCTGCAGACTCTGCATTCTCTGATTTGAAGTGGAGAGAAAGCTTCTTATCTCTAAACAGCTTATTACACCCCAGTGTACAGAGGAGCAAAACAATAAGGCTTTACAAACAGTACACAAACACGGAGGAACAGAACACTGATTATCTATAATTACTCAACACCACAGCTGTATAGGCGACAGTAAAGCAGTAAAATACACAACAGTTAAACGTTTTTTAAGCAGTTCATTAACAACATAAAACAGAATTCACGCCTACAATATATGTACATAATAGTTGGATTAATTTGCTGTGTTTTGACCAAAGTGGGCTCCGCTGTGACTGAGCCCTCTGTGGCTTACCCTAATGCCCCCTTGCAACGTCATTTTGAGTGTAGCAAACCAATGAAGAGTCACTGACTGTATTGTCACTGATGCCATGCTTATGAAATGGTTCCTAACGGTCTAATTTCTGCCTGCCTGCAGAGAGATTGGTTCCCCATGATCTGTTCACCCCACTGCTAATTGGCTCTGTATCAGCAGCAGCCATCCTCTGCTTTGTCCTTATCATGCTGTTCTACAAGTACATGCAGGTAAGACGGCTCGGCACTATGCCAGCATGATCAACCCTTTCTCATTATACTTTAATGAAAGGAAAGATCAAAAAACAACGTTGAGCATGTTCAAACCTCGGGAGTTCATTTTTATCACTAATTAATGTTTCTGTGTTTGTTGTTTTTTTTCTGCCTTCGCACCAGAAACCAAAATATCACATTCAGTGGAAGGTTATTGAGGGCATCCATGGAAACAACTATGTGTACATTGACCCCACCCAGCTACCGTACGATCATCAGTGGGAGTTTCCAAGAAACAACTTACGTTTTGGTGAGCATCCAGCACTCCCTGCACTGGGGCGTCTCAGTATCTGTTATTTCTGACTCTGAAATGTACATGTTGTTGTCTGTGCGGTAAATCATTGTGGGAGAAGATGGATGCATTTAAACGGGTGTTTGTCTCAGTAATAGACGAGATAATGAAGCCTAACAGTGCACTGAGCATGACATCATCGCTGCAACTTGTTTTGCACTGATCGACAGACACTCTGTTTTCTTTTAATATGGACACAGAATTCAGGATTTAGTCATATCTGTGTTGTTACTGACTAACCAGTTCCATAGCTCATTAATGGAGAAACCCTGCTCCCTCAATGCAAACACTCTATTGTTGACACATTCTGGGTGTTGTTTTTAACCAACCTCCTTAAACAGGATCCTGCGTGTCCTGGTGCTTACGTACACAGCCCGGGGGCTAAAACTAGTGTTGTCCTAGGGATGCTGGCAGGGGGCCAGTGGGAGGGAAACAGGATGGGGAATAACAGCTTTTTGTCTGTCTTCATGTCTTCAGGGAAGACGCTGGGCTCTGGAGCATTTGGAAAAGTAGTTGAAGCTACAGCATATGGACTCTCCAAAGCAGATTCAGTCATGACAGTGGCAGTGAAAATGCTCAAGTGTAAGTGTTGTCAACAGACATGTGTAGCTACGTATGTGCTGTTGAGAAGTTGTAACGAATGAATCATCTCTCTGCAAGGGTTCAGGTACAGGAAGCTATTGTTTGTTCAGGTTTTTGGTGAAACAAGACAAACACATGCATTTATACTTACAGTCGTGCAATAGAGAAGTATTACAATAAACTAAAAAAAAAAATCTAAACATAAACAATATATGATCTTTTACTGTATATGCAGCATAGAATAAATTAAATCATATTGATATTTTATGTAATAGTAGTGATAATGGAATTCAAGGTGAGATGGACAAACCTTTAGGAACATTACAAACTACAGCCTGCAAAGGGAAATTTAAATTAATCATCCCCTTTGTCAAACAGACAAAGGTGTATATGTATAGATAATGTGGTAGACAGCAAACGGGGCAATGAAATAGGAGATGAGGGAAGGAAAAAAAGAGCAGAACTGAGGGATACATGTGTTTGTCTGTTGTCTGTGCGCATGATTGAGTGTATTGTGATATGTGAGAGATGGTCAGTATAACTGGGACCGATCGTTATGTAAGTTGGTTTTGGTCTTTGAGTGAGTTTTGTTTGGGTTTGGAACCTAAACTGTTGTGATCTGCGCATTGCTACGAAATGCACATTTTTAACAGGCATTTTCTTAAGTCGCCTCGAGCAGTAACTGTTTTATGATAAAAGTACCAGATGACAATCGCAGTAAAACTTGAGCTCATTTTACTCATCATCCTTTCGCACATGCTGATGGTGTTCCAACATTTTCGTCTTTCCACAGCGAGTGCTCATGCCACGGAGAAAGAGGCACTGATGTCAGAGCTGAAAGTCCTCAGTTACTTGGGAAACCACATGAACATTGTCAACCTCCTGGGAGCCTGCACTGTCGGAGGTGCCACAGCTTTGTTGTCCTACTGTACCATGAACAAATAAGAGAGACACTGAAGACTGCTGAGATTGTTTAAGAGTTTAACATGCAATTGTTGTGATTCTTGCTGTTAGTTTGTGCACTAAGTTTGAAGTGCTTTACTTTAACACATTGCTGCTACCTCAAGCTATTTGTCACCTTGTAGGAGAGAACATTCTCATGAGGGTGTTTGTTTGTTCGCAGGCCCGACACTGGTGATTACAGAATACTGCTGCTTCGGAGACCTCCTCAATTTCCTACGCAGGAAGAGAGAATCTTTCATCTGCTCGAAGCGCGAGGAAGACTGCTATTACCGCAATATTATGCCACAGAGAGACGGAGCTGGGTCAGGTTCTTTTTTATCATGTGCATAAAGACTGAGTATTTTGTACAGAAGAGAAAATAGATTACTACTATTTACTATCCATAACGTGCGTAGGAGGAGGGTATTTGGACAGCAGTGTGCCTGTGTTCGGCTGTGCTCAGCTCACTCCAGACTGCTCTTCTTCTCTTCACAGTGACAGCTTGAGCGGCTACATGACCATGAGGCCTTCTGTTGCTGGCAAACAGCCATTCAGCTCATCCGCTGAGAAGAGACGCTCGCTACGCAAAGGCAATCACATTCATCACATTCTTCCAGTCAGAAAATACACAATAATGCAGTTGACATAAGGCTTCAACCAAATTCCGAAAAATATTTCATTGTCATATTTGTCCTCTCAGGTGGCTCGTACCTTGAAGAAGATGTCGAGAGTCAAATGTTTGAGGACGATAGTCTGTCTCTAGACACTGAAGACCTTCTCAGCTTCTCCTACCAAGTGGCCAAAGGCATGGAGTTCTTAGCCTCCAAAAACGTTAGTATCCAATTCAACGGGAAGATTTTGAAATAACTAATTGTTTCATCTGAAGTTTTTTTTAACACCAAGCATTGGTCGTGTTACCACAGCTAGTAATTGGATCTAAAATGCATGTTGGAGCATGCTGTTGAAATGTTGATTAGGTGCGGATGCAAAGATACTGTATCCAAACCGCTCATGTATCAGTGTCAGTGGTTGTGAGTTACAGGCTCAAGTGTGGACATTCAGTATCAGACTGCACTGGAAAAAGCAGTACATTCATGACATATGTTATATTATTGATTAGTCATGCATATAACATGTGTCAGATATTATAGGTAGTGGTGTGCTTTGTTTTTCAGTGTATCCACAGAGATCTGGCAGCCAGAAATATCCTTCTAACTCAAGGAAGAGTGGCAAAGATCTGCGATTTTGGCCTTGCCCGGGACATCACAACAGACTCCAACTATGTGGTCAAAGGCAATGTAAGTTGGCAGTGAAGATGTCATTGATAGACATTTCAAATGACCATCAACAAGTTAGTTAATTGACGGGCCGGAGTCAGTGGGTCAGAGCTGCACAGCTATCCATTGTGCAGAAATTAGTAGATCAATTAAGTGCAAGATGTAACCAATGAACAGAACATCATGCAATAGCCTCAAACCTAATTAAGGTGACGAGCAAGTGAAAGAGAGAGACCTAGATAACCTTGAACATTATCTTTTCACTGCCCTGGTTCTAAGATAATCATATGTCCTTTGTGAAATACTAAATCAAAATGCTAACACCAATGATTCCCTTTTAACTTATTGTGCTCGTCTCTGTTTCCACGTTGGTTTTACATGTATTTACTATTTCACTTGTTTCATTGCTAATAGTACGTTATGTAAAGAAACATAGGATAGCACACATAAAATATGATATTTTAAGGCCTGTGGCAAATTAGTATGTGTTTTTAAAAGCTGTTGACATATGTAATGAGCCCTTTGTGATCTGTAACATCCTTCACAAACCTGTATTTACCCAAATCATCGTAAAAAAAACATCACTGAAGAAAAACTTGACTTCTTAATTCTTTTAGGCTCGTTTGCCAGTGAAGTGGATGTCTCCAGAAAGCATCTTTGAGTGTGTGTATACGTTTGAGAGTGATGTGTGGTCATATGGCATTCTACTCTGGGAGATCTTCTCACTAGGTACAGTATGTCTCCCGTACTGTGTGTATTTGCCTTGCTGACTTGCTTTCAGTACCAATTGTAACTAAATCTTGCACTTGTAGGAAGCAGTCCTTATCCTGGCATGCCTGTGGACGCCAAGTTCTACAAACTGATAAAAGAAGGATGCAGACTTGACACGCCAGAGTTCGCACCGAGTGAAATGTGAGTTTGGGGTGAAATATGAGTGTGTGTAAGCCCTGTTTGTACTGGTCACATTGAAACACCCTCAGGTGGAACTGAGATAAACGAAAAAGAAAGGGGATGAAGACAAAATAATGTTTGCTCATATTCTGCTCCGCAGGTATCAGATTATGAGGTCCTGCTGGGATGCTGAACCCTTCAGGAGACCCTCCTTCAGGAAAGTCGTGGAAAGAATTGAGCAACAGCTCTCAGATGCTACAAAGCACGTAGGTTTCACCATTTGAAATAATTTACTTTCTCAGGAAAGAAAGTTTTTCTCTTTAAAGAAATTCCATTCCTTAGAAGTCATGAACTGCAAAGACTGCAAAGGCCATTACATTCATGTGGTTGTCTCTTGTTTTGTTCATCCTTCCTATGTTGCATGTGTATATTGTTGTTGTGTGTGTTGTATGCAAGCTACCGGATACCTTGAATTTCCCTTGGGATA
>CAAKHC010018027.1:0-24488 GCA_901007825.1 Macroramphosus scolopax
TGCAACATGTTGTAGACTGTTTGTGGGTATTATAGGTTTTAAAATGACATTAGAATTTAATTTGGATTAAAATTGAATCAGCCAATTATCTTGAGTGCGGCTCAGCATCTGACGGAGCTTTGAAATACTCAAACCTTTTAAGCTTTCTGAAAATAATACAATGAAAGTGTCAGTGTCTGTATCTTCTTTTAGAAATATATTTAGCAGTAGTTTCACCTGCTATAAAACACATTATCTACCATTGTTTACTGTCCGTGTCCTATAGGAAGTGGAGCAGCTGCGCCTGGAGCGTCTCCAGATTGACGAGCAGCTCCGTCAGATTGGGGTCGGATACCGCGGACCTCCTAGTCGAACAGGGGCTCCTGGTGTTGAAAGGGAGAAAGGCTACTTGACAGATGACAGCAGCAACTCCCTGCACACCTCCCGCACCTATGGGGGACGCGGCAGAGGACGCAGGGCCTCCAACAGCCAGTACTCTGGATACGGTAAGAATAAAGGAGCTAGGACATTTCTGTTTTGCTCTTAATTATTCAACTTCTTTTAGAGTGACGAAGGAAATAAATAATAATTACTGGTATTATTTGTTTCTGCTTGATCCAGGCACAAACTCTGAACTGTCCAATGCTTCTGAGTCTGAGGATGTTGGTGACCAGCGGCCCCGTGGCATCGGCGGAGAAGAGAGAGGTTCCCGACGGGGTGGCAGGGGCCGGGGCTCAAACTCTGGACGGGGTCGTGGTGGACCTGGATCCAAGTCTTCCAACTCAATCAGCTCAGGTAGTTGTTCAGCTTACTAACAGACACGGACGTGTTCCCTTTTGTAAAAGTTCCGCCAAATTACGAAAGCTTTTCCAACAAGCAAGCCTTTAAGCCACCTCCCCCTCTGGCGTTTACAGTTAAAGGTTGTTTCGTGTGTAAAAACTAGAGAAAATAAATAAAGAAGGGAAGATTGGTTATGTGTAGTTGAAGAACTATTTCTGTGGCATCTCCAGTGCTGAGGGACCCAGACAGTAATCCCTATGCCCTGCTGGAGGGTGACGGAGACCTGGCTGAGACAGAGATCAGTGAAGGCATGGCAGGAGACCGCCGCAGACGCTCCCGGCGCCGCCGCAATGACCAGGAGCCCAGCGTGATGGATGCTGCAACCGAGTCAGACAGCCAGGCGGGACCCAGCGAGAACGGACTGGGTCAGACTTTAGTGTATTCTCATCATTTATTGCCGTATCTTGTAAAGGGGATTCACCAAAATTCTCATCGCTGAAACTTAAATCTAAATTGTTGTGCTGAAAGAACCATTCGGAACTATCATCATAAATGCTTACTCATATTTTCCTCTCTGATTTTCAGATGATGAAGCCCGACCTCAGCGCCGCAACCGAAGCCGCCGCCGTCGCAACCGTGGCAATCGCCCAGAGGGCGGTTCAGCCAGCCGTGACCGACAGACGACTGACAGTGGTGAGCCGCCGCATTCGTGTGTTAACATTAGTTACCTGTATGTAATGTTGCCAACAGGAATTGTCCTTACCGACTGTTGATGTTTTAGTGACTGTTGCTGACTACATATCCCGTCCCGAGTCCCAGAGCAGACAGAACCTTCCTCAGAAGGAAAACCACACTGGCCCAGAGCCCAAGGTACGGACAGAAACTCTGAGATAGACTTGAGTTCTGACATGAATCTGATTTCATCGGATCATTTTTATACCTTTTTTTTAACCCACAGGAAAATGGGACCAGCGCCAAGATGGATGAGCGAACGCCCTCCAAGCGTTCTCCCAGCAAAGACATGACCCCGGCCGGCGAGACTATTGCCTTGGTCAACGGGGTCTCGTAATGAGACGGTCGCAGCCCTTGCGAACCCACGTCTAGAGCAAGACTCCATGGCAAACTCTGTCCCTGCTTGCATTAACTTAAACCTTAAACAGATGAGTGAAAAGTACCTGACAAAATACCTGAATTCATACTATGAGAGTGAAAAAGTACAAAAAAACGACAAACGCATCTACTTAAAAACACGTAAACGGTGTATGCTATCCTATCTATCAGTACTTAGTGCTTATTTAAAAAAAAACAACTAGCTTGCCAAAAAGAGCTGGTGGATATGACTTGATTTTTAAAGAAATACTGAAACACAAGAAACAGGACTAGACTTTTTTGTTTGTTTTTGAAACGGTTGTCTTTATTTGTTGTTTTGTTTAGTTTTTTTATGTCAGTTTTGTTCATTGTATATCACTGGTTTGGACTTGGCGGTCGCTCTCTCAACCAAAACAGAAGCGTCTCTAAACAGTGTTAAAGTAAAGAGGAGAGAGATGTAAGCTGTTGCAGGTGACGTCAGGCAGACAGTCCAATAAATGAGGTGACGAACTCTGAACCTAGGAGTAGACAGACAGATCGATTGGAATATTGATAGACTTTGTGCCTTGAATTTGAAAAAAAAAAAAACTTGAGTTTCTCAATTAAGTTTGTTTTTTGTTTCCTGAGAGGAAGAAATGAGGGAGGGGTGTTCTATGTTTTATTTTGGTTACAAGGTGAGAACAGAACGGAGGAGTGATGGGTAAAACGAGTTAAGACAATACAGTAATGGAGGGAGTGGCTGGCCAACATGAGGAGGAACAAGTCTGGTGCCAAACACAAAATTCAAGGTCCTCATTCCGACGAGAATGGACAGTGCTGGGGATCAGTGCGCGTGTATGTGCGTGCGTGCTTACGTGTTTGTTTGTGTGTGCACAGTTGAGATATTTGGCAACCACAAAACTAAACAGGGAGGGGTGAAGTAACAAAATGTAACATAGCCCTGGGCACGTCACATGGTGAGGCATCTTTAGCAACAGGCTTGAGGGGTGTGAGGTGATGTGTCACCTCCTCCGCTCACCTGTTTTAGGTCTCTCGAGGGTCCAGCGAGGCATCCGTACAGCCTTGTTAACAGGACAGGCTGAGACCAGACAAAATGCAGACTTGAACTATAGATTTAGACGTAAAGAGAACTATACCGTGCCTGTTTCTCTGTGTCGGAGGGGGCAGCGGTGCTAGCTTCCAGCCACACTAGTGTCTTGATAAACCACTGCAGTGCGCAGTTCCGGATGCACACATGGGCGACCACCTTTCTGGGACGTGTGCTGCTAGTGGGGAGGGCCTGGAGACTGCGAACTGTGGGATTGGGACAGCTTCAAATGAGATGAGAGCCACATGAAACACAGACTTGCAGGTACACACCGGGTATACACACCGGGTGCGGAAAAAGCAACAGCACGCAGCTGCACGTCGGTGTGGTCGCCCGCGTGGCACAAAGTAGAGGACAGCAACATAATAAACAAGCACGATGTCTGTCTTGTACCTAGCAGTTTTGGGTTGGGAAATGGAGTAAGAAAGGGACTCGAAACCTCAGTGGCTCTCTGCTCATGTTGTTACTGTTGTCTTGGTTACCGCTCTCAAGTTTTTCTGTTGCTATTTCCACATCTTAGAAAATATTAAATAAAAAATTGAAGTGAAATCAACCTCTTCTCTGGAGATGAACTCTGATTTCTCCGTCTTGTGAGTTTGCAGTCTATTTTTTTAACTTGCATGGCATTTAGTTAACGAGCAGTAGGTGGTGCCTGTTCTGTGCATGAAGAAAGGGTGTTATTAATCTGACTTACAAAGCCATTGTTTCATTCACTAGATTTGCTGCTAATGTACACATTGAATGTCCAACTAACTAGAAACTCTACCTTGAAGAGAGAGAAACTTTATTTTCCCCTCCCCCCGCTCATCTGCCCAGTTTCTATTGGTGGGTTGGAGTCAGGAAGGGGCCCATTCCTTCGCTCACAAGTTTCAGATTCTCACTAAGTATTAAGTTACAAGGGCAACATTGTGCATGACAAGCAAGCGTCCACATGACCAAAGGTTTTGAGAGACAGATGAATGGGAGTGTGGTTGAATCGAGATGACCCAGATGCTGCTGTTCGACATCTCTGCTCACCTGTATGTTGTGTTTTTAGAGTATGAAAGAGCACTTGAGTATTTGTACCTTGGTTCATTTGCATGTGTGCGAGTGGAGGATGAAGCCCTATCTGGTATGTTTGTGTTTACCTTTATACCTCATTGTGTGAGTACTGTATTCCCTGATGTATCTGTATCCCTCCTGTCATGTTGAAAGACTGCTGGCTGCACTGTGTGTGAGTGTGTGTGTGTTGTGTGCGTGCGCGTGTGTGTGTGTGTGTGCGTGCGCGTGCTGGTTGTACAGTCGTATCCTCACTCTGTCAGATTTTGTCTTTTCTCACTCATGTTCTGATGGCAATAAAGGACTTTTCATTGTTTGGTATAAATTTTTTTATAACATTCTTTTCAATCTTTTGAGTGCTGGTGGAGAAAAATAATTTGATTCTAACACAACAGTATTTTTGGTGCAGGGTTAACACGATAGTTTAATTGAATTTCGCCTGCTGGTTACAGGTTGAAGATGACAGAACAACTTCACTTGAGTGTCTCAGGTTAATATAATACTCCTAGAGTCTATTTTTTTATGAAACATACTGTCCAGCTGTCATTTTTAAAGTGCTTTTTTTAATGCAGACAAGTATCCTTTCACATGTACATTTGCTTACTGCCGGCCTATTAAGGGCTACTGCTGTGAAACTCCACACTAGCCTTATTTTCTGATGCATCTCCTCTTGTATATTTATCGATACACACTTATGACACAGTAGGGTATTGTGTTCATTAGCACAAGCAACTCCACATGAACTTAAATTTATTGACGAGGTAATTTTGGCACTTCACTTCTTCACTCTCTTCAATTTTTGGACAAAAAATATTTCCAGGCAAGAACTTAACATAGTGACTAGGTTTTCCAAATGTACCAGTCCTCATCAATAATCGTTCACTCGGCCATTTTTTGAATATAAAGCACTATAGAATACCTCCTGTATATTATTGGCATGTGGGTGGGGGGCAGGTTCAGAACATCCCTGTCCCCGCCCCTTTAAGGCTATACATAAATTAATTGTTTTACAGAATCACTGTTGCATGTGAAGCTGCAGCTTGAGGATAACACTGCCAATTGACCTTCCCAAAAGTACGAGAAGGCTGTTTTCTAACCGTCCACAATTTCCTCCAGGTCCTTGCAGCTCTCAGTGCCTCCTGTACATCCTCTCTGCACTGCATTATTAACAGTCTTGTGCACCCACAGCACGCAAAAAAGAATGTTGGCTTGGTTTCAGAATACAAAGAGACTGTTTTGAGTATTGTCACATTTGCAGTATGAACACACTGCATACTATAAACCTGCGTTGAGAGGCATGTGTACACATGGTTAGTATTACTTGTTGCTCAAAAGCCTGTTCGAGGTTTCACGCCTGAGACAAGTGACACTGCTTAAAGTGAGAATTGGCTGGATGTTCTAGAAGCTGCAGCTTTGTGTAGTCATGGAAAACTAAGAGCCATGTCTGGACTACTGATAGTTACACGCCATTTGCAAGACAGCAACAAAATTTGGGACAATGTTTTATGCCTCTTGAGAACCAATGTGTCTTTTTAACGTTATCGTTTTTTGCTGTGCATTAAACAAATCGCATGAGCAGAAATACACTATCCACACTGTGAATCTCGGTGTTGGCAGCAGCGTGCTATGACAGTCCTTTCTTGCAGCAGACCCTTGAACGCTTGAAATGGCAGACATTAACATGATTGCAGCAGAAAAAGAAATCCTGGTGGAAAACCTGATGAAATCTACAAGAAACCTCCCTCTTACAGGGTTGAAGGTTTTATTTCAATAGGACAAAAATAAGAAACAGACCGACAAAGTTGCACAGAACTGTAATCCAATGTTTGTGACTCTGTTCCCTGTGAGAAGGATTTAAGATAAGAATGGTGCTAAATAATTGAAGTATCCAGTTTCCAAAATCAAGTCAGTTCCTCTTAACAACAGATTTTCCTCAAAGGGCTCTACAAAGTGTAACGCTGAAATTGATACTTAGACTCCATGCTGCTAAAGGTACTATTATTAACGCTCTTAGATAATCTGTGTTAAAGCTATTTAAAAACTGGGATGGAGAAGAAAAAGTTTTGAATGTGTTGCTAAATGTAGAAATGAATTTTAAAAGAAACACTCACTGCCACAATTATTTAATTTGCCTATCTTGCTATATTTTCTTCAATATTCAAAAAAGCTGATGAAACTTGTAGAAAATATTTCATGATCTTGTCAAAAATGAGACATAGCATAGGGTATCACTCAATGTATAACCTATAATCATACAAAACGAATTGTTCAGGGGCTTCACACTGTCGATAATAAAGTTTACAAAAATTACAAAGGAACTGGGGAATATAGATGTCGTATGTTGTAACCCTAATTCAGAAAGTTGTTGCAGGATAAACATCTCTGTCAGCTTTGAATTTACTTCCGCAAGCATGTGTCTCCCTCTTCTGGACATTAACTCTTGTGGGTCAGAGTTCCGAGATGAAGAGAAGTATAAACAGAAAGTATAAACATCAGGGAGAACTACACACCTATCTGCACATAGTGGCTGATCTCATTTGTTTTGCTATAGAGTACATCCAAACAGCTGTGTCATATATTTTGAAGTTATTATTATACTATGTAATGTGAATTAAAAAAAAAAGATATATATATTTTCATTGTATACTCATAGTAACGGCTCAGCGAGTCTGTTCGCTAAATTCTGTCTCGTTCACCAAGTAAGAGAAGAACTCAGAAATTTATTTTCATTTAATTGGGACTGTCATGCAAGTTCGATTAACGGCAACTGTTGACTTCCCGGAGCTGCTCCACGATCCACCAGCGTTGTGACGGAGATGACGCAACTCCTTCTTTACGTTAAGCCCGATTACCAAATCACTGGCCATGCATTCTGAGTGACGCTGCTTTCCACCAATCAGATTTCTATATATGCGCCAATCCCTATGACCCATCGTGTCGTAGCACTAGACCCAGTTTCTACTACGTTGTGGCGGGGGCCATCGAATTCAAGTGGTATGTATTGTAATTTTGGGATTTTATGTTTCTTCTGCTTTCACTGCCACTTTGTTAGTCTACGTCTTTAAACCTTAGCGTTTAGTCAAAATAAGCTTAATCTTGTTCAGTCAAAGCGGACGAAATGGCTAACACCCGGCAGCTAAATATAGCTTGCTAATTGCTACCATTCAAATGAAACGAGCCCTCAGCTCCCTGGCCAGGAAGTGCAAACACGGAAAGTTCTTCAAGCTTCTTATCACTGCATACGTTATAACGAATGTAATGTATGTTGGTTTAAGCGGTCGTTAAAACTACTGAGACATACTTGTGAACATGCTAGGTGTCGTGAGGTTTGATAGTATTTGTGTTCTCAAGCTTTCCATTTCCCAGGGATGACGTCACAGACTCACCATTTGCTCTCTCACTGGTTGGTCTCTGCACATGGTGATCACTTTCACTCCTTTTGTCGTTACCCCTTGAACAGACGTACACTGGAGCAACAATGGTGAAGATATTCATTGGAAACCTGTCCCAGGAGACGGAAAAGGATGAAATTGAAGCTCTGTTCACTAAGTATGGAACAGTGACAGAATGTGCCAAGTACAAAAACTATGCCTTTGTCCATATGGATGACCGCAAGTCAGCAACCAAGGCCATCCGTGAGCTCCATCTCCACAAGCTAAATGGCAGGCAGATCAATGTAGAGCCCAGCAGAGGAAATAACCAGGGTCCTGTCAAACTCCATATAGCTAATGTAGAAAAGGGCTTCGATGATGAGCTCCGTGCGCTGTTTGAAGAGTATGGCACTGTCACAGAGTGTGCCATCGTAAAGAAGTTTGCCTTTGTGCACATGAGCAATTCTGATGAGGCCATGGATGCCATAAAAGGACTGGATAACGTAGAGTTCCAAGGTAAGGTTATTGAATTTGCTA
Source organism: Macroramphosus scolopax (assembly GCA_901007825.1). Lineage (NCBI taxonomy): Eukaryota > Metazoa > Chordata > Actinopteri > Syngnathiformes > Centriscidae > Macroramphosus > Macroramphosus scolopax. The sequence continues at coordinate 7,882 of CAAKHC010018027.1, forward strand.
CCCCGAAAGAACATAAAGTAGTGGGAAAGTGTTCCTTAGCCTCTGGGATTTGAGGGACAATGTTTTTCTCTCTCCCAGGAAAGCGCATACATGTTCAACTATCGAAAAGCAGACCAAGATGGGGGGGTGAAGAGGATGATTATCCACCTCCGCCGGGTAGAGGCTATTATCCTCCTCCTTACCCGGGGGAGCAACCTGAGCCCTATTACCGAGGCCACATGTCTGGATACCCGCCTCCACCCCCTCCCCCGAGACGGCCAGTGTATCCAGACCGTAGCTATGGCGAGCGAGACGGTTATGGGCCGGTCGACTACTATGAGAAATTCAGAGCTCGTCCTTACATGGCGCCAAGCTATGATGACAGGCGTCCCAGTTCCATCCCTCCACCACCTCCACCTTCGGCATTGGTTAGAGAACGTCTCGGAATGGTGTCCCTTGAATCATACGAGCGGCGGCCGCCACTCCCCCCTCCTCCTGCGTCCTACATGACCAGGGACCGAAGCCCAATAAGACGACCTCCTCCGCCTGCACCACCAGCTGGTAACGGGTATTCCTACGAGCGCTCCAGTCTCTCCCCAGTGTCCAGGTCGCACATGTATGGCACTCCCCGCCCAAGAGACCCCTTTTCGGAGAGAGCCCTCCCGCCGCTGCCACCGCCACCACCTCCACCCCGCTATGCAGGCTATTAGGCACATTAGTGTAACACAAGGTGAGATGATTCATTGCCTCCATATAATCACATTGAAATGAATACGATGTTTATGAAGTTGTTAAAAGACCCAAAATTGGAGTTGAATCCGTAAATTGAGGTAGAATCACGCTTTAATCTTGCGCGGATCTTGAGTAAAACGCGCTCCTTGACATGTGTGGTGTGCTCTCTCTCTCCAGGTTTAGAATATGACAAGATCGCCGTCTGCTGATGCACGTGGTGCTATACATCCCCCTCGTCTGTGGCGGATTGCGTTGCGTTTGCCTGAGACTTACTGGAAGATACTGTATTTCGGACAGCCCCGTTCTTAAAAACTTACGATTCCATGTGCATTCACGTATTCTGAGCTGTATATGCCTTTTTTGTTCCTCTTGTGTTGCTGTTCAGATCCTTCAAAATTGTCTTGCAGAATAGGAATTCTGACTTAGTGACTTAGTATCTTTCAGGGTGTCGCAGTACTGTTGATGGCCAAAAACTCTATACTGGTTTTCAATCTTGCGAAACTGATATGGCCTCTTGAACAGAAGTTCATAACAAGGAAAGTCCATTAACTAAAAATATTCTTAGTCATTATAAACAGAATGATATTAGACTTTATGCAAAATAAGGGTGTTTAATCAAATAATCACAAGTTTTAAAAAAACACCTCGGTGTAGCTTTAATATGGTGTGGCAGTTTGTACTCAAATCTCTTACCAAGACATGTAAGCATGACAATTCAAAATTTCCAGTTTGTTTTTTTTCTCTTCACACTTTGTTTAATGCGGAAAATAGACCATAGAGCATCGTTATGTATGATTTTATTTACAAATTGCTTTTCATTTGAAGGCTTTTTAATAAACACCTGAAACCAAAAAAAAATGGCGTTTTAACTGTTGAATTATTCCTCATTGAATAGGTCTTTTTTTTTTTTTTTTTTTTTCTTACATGGCTAACAGCCACTTTGCAGCAGTAAAGTTAGGTTTAATATTACTCTGGCGTTAAATTCCTAACACGCTTTTAGTTTCACTCTTCGTACTCCGAAGAATTAGCAGCTTGTTACACCGAATGTGTTTGCAAAGCATAACTTGATCTCTACAAATCTTAGCGTAGCTGGGTGCTCACCATCCTGTTTCGAAGCACCTGTTCCCTGATATGACCGTGAGTTGGATGTTTTGAGAGTAGAAACTTCAGTCATTGCCGGTATAAAGTACAACCCAAACAAAGTAGACTCAAACTTTTCCTCTGAGACCTTTAAAGATTCACAAACCCAGAATTAAACTGTCCGTCAGCTGTTCTCTTCGGCACACGAGAAGCTGCATCTCTTCGTAATCACCGCCGTCCATTCGCAAAGTATTATTAACAATATACCATTGTTTCAATTATCAACATTCCCTTTCTATATTTATACCACAAATTGCATGCAATCTTGGTGTTCTTAGTATTTGTGCTCCTTGTAGGTTGTTAGCCTGTATGCAGGAGAGATGAGCTCATGGTAAGTCATCATTGGATGACCACCAACAATCTAAGACAGAGGTGGGTATTGTTTACTGCAAAACACCTAACTGCTGCAATAAATGTTCACCTGCTTGTGTGGTTGGATTCATCCTGAAGTGAAACCACACGAGGGGTATTTTCTGAATGTGGAAAAAACCTAGAAAACTATTTTTAAAACATGGATTGGGCTTGATGTACTTCAGGGTTATTCTTCGTATCTGAAGTCCTAAATGTTTGTCTCAGTTATGTTGTCGTGACTGCCTTGTACACTACGAGCCTTTTTTTCTTTAGAATTGGACCTTTTTAAATGTTCTTGTTACAGACTTGGGTGTCATAATGGTGTATAACTATCAGCTCTTCAATGATTCGTTTTAGGATCTCTAACCCCTTTTTTCTTTGTCTACAGGCATGTCTTGGCCCTGCTGGCTGTAATCGGTCTTGAAGTGAATTCACAGACGTTGGTGTTTTCAGAACATCACAACTCCGACCAGATTGTATCAAGTGTGATCTCGCAGTTAAAGGTGATATAATATGAATTTACTGATAATCTGTTTTTTGATTTATATGAACCCTGATTTGAAGTATCCATTGTTTTCACAGGATGCGGAGGTTCGGCTCCTTGGTTCGTCAGCTGTGGATCTTCTAAGGAGATCAGCAATTTCACATGTTCTCCTATGATGAAAGAGACTTAATGGATCAATCCTACAGGTCACATTATGGATGAAAATGTGTCGTGTCAAATGTAACAGATACTTGTTAAAGTTTAACCCCATACGTGCCTGACGGTTGCACATACTATGCTGTGCTTCACTGCAAATGCGCAGTAGCATACCAATATTTTTGTTAAATTGTTCCTGTGAATCTTTCTTAGGTGTTTTTTTTTAATATGACTATACATATAAAAACATCAAGTTTGAACTTGGTATTTAAATGATCTGAGATCTGTTGTATGTTACAATAATTGAGAATAATTAACATTTTGATTGCAAGTTGATACCAAATTGTTATACTTTTTTTTTTTCAACATACTCCATAATATACCCCAGCATGCACTGGGGTGGGATACACCCCGGACTGGTAGTCTGCAAGAAATAGTCATATAGCAGTTTGTTAAGTTCCTCAAGCAAACGGTCAAATATTCAGAAGTAAAATTAAAATAGAGCTCCGGGATTAGGGAGTGTCTTTTTCTCTGTTTCCTTTTTTGGAAGTTTTTCTTACTCTCTGAAGTTGATAGTTGACCTTCAACAAATCTTATTGCGGGACACACTAACAAGATCATGGTGGTGTTTTGTAGTGTTTGCTGTCCTGAGTCAACTGCGGCTTCTCGGAAGATGACTTTTATGACTGTCATTCCTGACTCAAACTATTGTTTATGATTCCACTCTTTCACTCTGTGCCCTTGTACGTCTGTCAATAAGTAAAGATATATGGTATATGATAAAGCAGACAAAGATTAGAACCCAATAAGACGACTTTGTTTTATCCTGCTGTGAACGTGACCTGTTACAGGTTCTCACATCCTGCTTATCACACAAATGAAATCACTGATAAAAACTTACTAAGGTGTATAAAATACAAATATGAAGTTTTGATACAACTCTGATTTTTGTACATTTTATGCTGCTTTATACTTTTAGCAAGTTTTTCTTCTCCTTCATTTACTTGTTTGCTATTGTTACTATCTTGATATATTTCCACATCCATATAAAGTATATAAAATGAGATGCACATACATTGGCTAATGACATTAACCAGTCAGTTGTAACAATTTTATAACAACACTTTAGAAGGGGCCGTGCCTTGTGATATTTATTCAAATGTCCTTGTTAGAAAAGATAAAGTATCGGCACACCTCTTTGATCAGTGTGAAAATGATGCTGAAAACATAGACACAAATAACTTAAAATCTGTTAGCACAGTTCTGAGATGGGGTCATTACACAATATTATAATCACAGCTTTTCAGAAGAAAGACAAGTTATTGAGAAATACTTCGGTTTCACATTAAAAAGAGGAAATGTACAAAAGCATGCTAGAATTCTAAAGTAACAACTGAACAGTGAGTAGTGTTGCCATGAGAAAGCAAAACACAAGTCACAAGTCATACATGAGAGTCTCATCAGTCTCCAAGGGGCCTTGTGCCCTGAGTTCAGCTGGGAAACAGTTAATCACATGTGAGTCTGTTACCATGATGGGGGACGTACTGGGCGAACACATGCATGTCTCCCTGGATGGAGGAACTGCCAGCACCTCAAATTCCACCTCAAAGCTCCCCTTTGCCTCACCGGACTGACGGATGATCAACATCTCATACTCTCCGAACCGGATCAGGGCCTTGCCTGGGAGATCCATCCTCTCCAAGTAACCCAGTGCTGTGCTGTTCACTGACAGTTGTCCCTTCTGGGACAGGTTCTGGATGGTGAATAGAATGTCCGGGCTCTGGGGTGTGCGGTAGGCATAGAGAGCAAGCTGTTTACGGGACACCCGGGGGTCGACAAGGGCAAAGGTGCAAGCCTGGGCGTCACGTCCCAGCCTGAGTGCGTCATCTGCTGAGTGTCTTCTCCTGCTCCCCAGAGGAAGAAGTCCATAAAGACCCCTACAGTTCTGCTGTGGGTGGTAGAGCTTGAATTGGAGACACGTTAGAAGGTCCTCTTCAGTCTCAATTGTCTGGGACACATTCATTTTGACCCAATGCTCCTGATGAAATCGAAAGAGGTTTCACATTCAGTGAGGAAATGCTGTTGTGATATAAAAAGGGAAATGCTTTACCAGCAGAACAAATGTGAACTAACTGAAAAAACATACAGTCCTGCTGAGAGATGTTTGTGCCTTACCTGTGAGTTGAATTTTCCTATTTCAAGGTAAACTCGTTTAGTGAATCCGCGGGAAAGCAGAGGGAAGTACAGAACTGTAATACTGAGAAGGAACTAACAAAGTGGTGAGAGGGGGAAGACAGAGTGCTGCCGACTGTCTTGCTCAAGTTGTTTTTTTCTCCCTTTCGCTTTGGAGATGGTGATGCTTTCATGCATGTCTGGAAAAAACAACATTGGGTTGTGCGGTTAAGAAGCGGTCACTAGTGAGTCACTAGCAATAGTAAACACTGAGGAGAAATTCGGATAAAAACAATGTAATTTTTTCAAGATAGGATTAGCATAGAAGAGCAGGAAAAGTATGCCCCACCGCCTGGTAAAAAAAATGTGTAAACCAATACAATGAATTACATTATATCAGGCAAAGGGTCCATTTTACTTTATGAAGGCCAAATGCATGATCAATAGACCAGCAGATGAGCATTGACTTTTTTATACATATATACATATACATATACATACATTTATATATACTGAAAAATAATACATTACTCAATGATTGAGTTTGTTGCGGGTGTTTTTCAAGATATTGTGCTGCAACGTTCTCACAGTTTTCGAAAGTATTTGTGGTCTGACTACTGTAAAACACGATTTTTAAAATGAGTACCTTAATGCAGCATTACAGCATCTGAAAGTCCCACATTGCGCAACTTGTTTGAAACTGACAGGAAACCCCTTTGCAGTTTCACTTTGCCACTGAGCCATCAAGGCAAAACAAAGACCGGTAGTCAAAATAGACGATTACACATTAACCTATGAAGAGGTAGTTTACTCGCTAGTTTTGTATCCTGACCCTTTTCTCTGTAACAATGTGCGGTAGGATTCAAGTAAAAGACAAATAAGGATATTTTTTTTTTTTGTAGTTTTGTAGAAACCAGGATAAAACATGATTGTGGACTTTCTTATGCATTACAAATAAGAAGAAGTATATGATATAAAATCTTACAATTATAGCAAGGTTTTCAGCGTTGAACTCCATTCTAACCAGCTTCATGAAATAATGATCTTGAATTCTCTATGATCATTATGAGTGCATGGAAATCAGTCAAGATGTGCTCAACAACTATGGGAACATTTTAGTGTTCAATAAAAAACATTTCCAATGTCTAATTAAAAGTGATTGAGAGAATCCCAAGTGTGCAAAATTCTGTGTGAACACAATAAAAGTTGGCAGTTTTAAAGATCCTAAAATATAAACCACAATGCTTTGTTTACTCTTTCATGGTTAAGCACACACAACTAAGTGTGATTATAATACAAAGCTTTGTTTTTTAGAATTTTTAAAGAATTCAAGCTCTGTAATGATAGCTGCATATTGCACACTTGGTATTCATTCTCTAAAATCACCTTGAATTAGACAATCAAAGTCAACAACTCTCAAATCCATCCCATATGTGTTCAGCACATCTTGACTTATTTTTGTACACTAATAATGACCGTAGGGCATTCCAGTTGATTATTTCATGAAGCTGATTATAATGGAGTTCAATGCTGAGAAGAGCAGCTGACCCCAAACTTTCTAAACAGTACGTATGTGAAAACGTTTCATACACATTTGTTGGTATAATGAATGAACACACGAGGGCCACCTCACCCTCCTGGACGGTAGGTGGCGCTGTCGGCTGACAACCGATAAAACGGAAGACAAAGAAGACCTGAAAAACGGAAGGGACGTTCTCGAAATTCCCAAATAAGGTTTGAGTTCTCCGCAGGACAGGCCGTTCGGTAAAAGGTAATTAAACATCACACATGAGTACTTACTTACTATTCAGGATACAAGAAACGAAATGACCTATTATCATGTTTAGTGCTTGTTTAACGTTATGCAAATAGGACCTCGGCGCTTCCATGGTGAAACGTTAGCTTAATGGAACACGCTAATGTTACTGTAGCTTACCGCTTAAAAAAGTGATTAGCCAAACCAACGGTCTGAAATTCTAGAATTACGATGGGATAGAAAAGGGGTAACGTTAGAATAAAGACGTTAATGTTTGACAATGTTTAAATGAGCCTAACCAGCTGCGTGAACCTAACGTCCGCCATTTTGCAATGACAAAGAGGCCGTGTAGTAGACCGTCGCAGTTGCTACATAACGTCGCAGCAAAGAATTACCGGTCGGTACCAGTAATTAGACCCCATCCTCATATACCCTGCTATTCCTTTATTGCTTTGAAACAGAACAATGGTGAAGATTTTTGTCGGGAATCTGCCTCGAGAGGCGGACCAGGAAGAAATCAAAGCTCTCTTCACCCAGTACGGCACAGTCACAGAATGTGCCATCATCAAGAATTACGCTTTTGTCCACATGGATGACCGCAAAGCAGCCACCAAAGCCATCAAGAATCTGCATCTCTACAAGATTCACAGCACGCCGATCAACGTTGAGGCGAGCCATGGGAAGAACTATGGATCAGTCAAACTGCATGTTGCAAATGTGGAAAAGGGAGCTGACGACGAGCTCCGTGCTCTCTTTGAAGAGTATGGCACCGTCACAGAGTGTGCTGTTGTCAAGAATTTTGCATTTGTGCACATGCCCAACTCAGACGAGGCCATGGATGCCATCAAGGGGATAGACAACACTGAATTTCAAGGTGAGAAAGAACCAGTATGTTAATATAAACTACACCCAATTGTCTTTTAAAAAGTATATAATTGTTTTTTTCTATTTTCTTAACATTCAGGCAAACGCATCCATGTACAGATTTCTAAAAGCCGCCCCAGACATGACGAGCAGGATGACTACCCTCCACCTCCTCCCCCAGACAGGGGGGGTTACTGGCCCCCACGCTATCCAGGGGAAAGGCATGAGCCTCCTCCACCCGCCTACATGAGAGGTCGCCTCAGTCATATACCCCCAGGTTACCCTGCCCCTCCACTGCCACCCCCTCCCCCCCGACGAGCCGTTTACCCTGACCGTCCCTATGAGGGTGAAAGGGACCGATATGGCGTGGTAGATTACTATGAGAAGTACAGAGCTCGTCCTTATGGTATGCCCCCCTACGAGGACCAACGTCCTGGCGCCCCTCCTCCCCCTCCTCCTTCAGCCGCCGTGCGAGACCGTCTTATGACCTCGTCGCTCGACCCGTATGAGCGTCGGCCTCTCCCCCCTCCTCCTCCGTCTTCGTACTATCCCCGAGACCGTAGCCCCCTCAGGAGACCGCCTAGCACACCAATGCCTCCTGCCGGTAATGGCTACTCCTATGAGCGCTCTCGTCTTTCTCCGGTTTCCCGGGTCCCGGCATACGGAGTTCCTCGAGCCAGGGACCCCTACACAGAACGCCTGCCTCCGCCACCACCTGCACGCTACGCTTATTAAGCAAGGCCTCAGCATATGAAGTCAAGGTGAGAATAGATCTGAGGTAGACTGGTGCTGCCATGTCTTCGAAAAATTGCCTTTCGTCCATGTTAGGGCAGAAGCAGCCAGTAACTTGTCTCGCACGCTCCAGAGCTTATGGGGAACGCCAAGGTTTGAAAGACGTGCGTGAGGTGCTATTCTACAAGTTTGAAATAAGCGTCTGCTGGATCATTTTGGGATCTTTGAGGAATGAGACTCAAGATTAAGAGCTCCTTAAATCAGCATGTAGACAATTAGAATGGAACAACGTGCTTTATGCCAACGATTACAGACAGTTCATTGGTGTCATCTGCTCTTTTTCCAGGATCGTCGTTCGACTGCGTTGCCGCTCGCCACCCACTGATGCACGTGACGCTTTCCTCTTCCTGTCTGCGGCTGAGCGCGTTAATGTTCCCCTGTGAAGCTCAGGAGGAACTGAAATGTCGACGTCCACGTCTGATTTCTTTTTTTTATTACTTTGGTTCATTTTTTACACGTATTTTTTCCCCTAATTGTTTCATTGTGATGTAGAAGTTTTAAAATTTGACGTCTAAATTAGGCGTTTTTTAATTTGTACCTTTTTACGTTTTGAATAGTGTTCTGATGTTGTTTGTGACTTAAGAAAACAGCAGTTTAAGCAATAATTGTCACTGTAGATTTAACTGAAGTGAATAATGCTTGCTAAACCTAATCTGCACGTTGGTTCCAAAAGAGTTTTCTCACCGAACGCAAAAAACTATGTGGCGCTGCTGTGAAAATATGAAGTGCTAAGACGTACACGTTTGACAAACTCAAAAAGTGAAGGTCATTAAGACAGTTGCCGCTGAGCGTTCTCTTGTATACTATCGAACTGGTTTCCAATAAAAGATTTGTGCAGTCATGTGATTCACAGATGTAATTGAAATCATGCCAAGCACTGACACCATCAGTGTTTCCGTTAAAATCGAAAACAAACTGGCAAAATCCCAGTCTTAACTCCTCGAGCTTGCCCCCGTCACTGCCAAAATTAAGCTTCCCCAGTAGAGCTCAGTGAAATGCCTAACACATTTCAGGTGAGAGTAGATCACCTTAATCTGGGGGGAAGATGACATCTGAAGATGGCTGCTGAAGACCCGCAGAATTAACAGGTAAGTCAAAGGGTTTAAGGGTCTAATGATGATGATGGAAGGTTAAATGATAAAGACCTTTTTTCTTTCAGGACTGCAGCAATTTGAATTTTTTAAAGCCATTTATAGTTTTAGAAATGATAGCTCAGTGTTTCACTTTAGTACCTGTACACAGAAAATTATGCATAACTACTGCTTTTTATTTCCAGTATGGGGGTGGGGAGGGAGTTTTCAGCTACATACAGATTGGTGACAAATGAAATATTTGAGTAAATAAGCAAAGAAACCCAAACAGTGAGGGGATCGTGGTTTTGTTATGCTGTGTATTGCATTATGTGGACATGGTTCGGGTCCACTCGTTCCATCAAAGCAGTGTGTCTGAATGCTGGTCCTGGGTACCAACTACCCTTCATGTCTGTCTGCTCCAACACGTGATTCAAATGGGACGGTCATAATCAGGCTTCTGCAGAGCTTAGTGGGAACACTTCAGGACCTGGATTGAGTAACTGCTTCAAAAGGAAGAACTGCAAGTGAATACAAGGTTGATCTTAGTGATGACCTTCACCTCATGAAGAAACATTCCTATCGTGATTGTAGAAGTCTCTTTCAGGATTGAAATGACCCGTCTGCAGTGCACAAAGTGTCAGTGAATAGGTTGACTATGGGACTGATGTGACCTGCGTTTGATGGCCTTTTTTTTAGCCTCCAGAGCTCAACCCCAAGATCTTTGACAGCAGCCATTTGGACATGAAATAGTACAACAGGTGTAACTACAGACATTCCCGGTGGTTCTGTTCTGTGGCTACAGTGACTTAATTTACCAATAAGTTACTCAATGCCAGATATGATGCATTTCCAGCTGCATCTAAGTTGGAGTGGTTGCCACTCAGACGGGGATCAAACCATGTTTTCCTGAGAATAGACATTGTACCTGCTGCTAGTCTCCTGAAGGGGTGAGGCAGGTACAGTTAACAACTATTAGGACGCCTTGTTTCTGAACTCTGGTTTACCTACTATTTCATATGAAAATGGCTGCTGTGAAAAAGGTCTATTGAACATCCATGGGAGCTTTTTAAACACTGTAACACCAACATCTCCGCCACCTTCTTAAAACACGAAGAATGGTGCTCATCCCTCCTGTAGAGTTGCACAGACCTGCACAATCAAAGCCAAGATGCATTGGAGCGGCACAAACCCTCACTTAGACACACTTACTGTTGTTTTTTCTTTTGCCACCCGTCTGTATATAGGTGACAGAAAGATTCGAGATCCTCTCAAAGATGTTCAGACCAATTCAATCCTTGTCCGTGTCTTTCACTTTGGACACCATAGGTTAGATCTGTGGGAAATGTGTTTTTGAGAGTAGAAGTAGAGAAGCTTTCAGGATAGCCAGAGTGGTTAAACATGACAAGGGTTTTACAGCTGTCACCAGAAAGTAGCAGGAGATTTTACTTTCTCTTCTAGACATGAATATTATGAGACCCTGTAAAGCAAAAAGTGAATTTACAGATGAACAAAATTGCTATTAACTGATTTTGGATTAAAAAAAATTGAATGTTAAATTTACAGGACTGCTTTGTATTGATGTTTGAAAATTGCAAATACCTGCATGAATAAAACATTTAAAGGAATCATTGAGTCAATATTGTTTGTCATTTTCAGCTTCCTCAGTTTCTTCAAAATTGCAAGCATACCAGCATAAATACATAATTTTTCCACTAGGTCTGAGGATGCGATTTAAATCCTTATACATAAAGGTTTTATATGACCTAGATGGCTGTTTTTATTTTTACATTTTGGTTTGTAGAAATACGTACTTACAAGAGAGGCCGAGCCCAAGTTATACCGGAACTAATATGCAATTTTAATTGCCTATATTTCTCTGTCTATGAAAGTAGATTTATTTACTCATTTTTCATTTATTCCCAGTTGTAATTAAATGTCATGTGACATCCCTTTGCATAACTAGAGAGCCCTGGTGTGGTCATGAAATATGTCCAATGGATAAAACTCATAAGCATGTTTTGATGAATATGTGGTCATGCGATAAAACTCGTTTACATGCTTCTGGATTTGGATCAACCATTTAGTTGGTTTGAATTGAATATGAGACAGACTTCATAAGGGAATTATTGGATTTGAAATAGGGGCCTAGAATATCTATTTTTATCACTCCAAATATCTGAAATTACTGTCAACAGCAATAAAAAAATCAATTTTCTTAAAGACAATTATTTTTTAGTATATAACGAGTCATCATTCATGCCCTGTCAGCACCTTTATTTGTTTCACACAATACATCATATTATTTGCAATGTTTACATTAGGGCATGCAGCGTCCAGCTGATGCTAAGTTCTATGCCTTTTAATCATAACAAACTTAGAGCCATGGTCTCACACAGGTAATTCTGTTCACCACATCAAACTGCCACCCCAGGAGTTTAACACCTCCTGTGTGATGTGTCTGAGCTTCACACTGGCAGCACAGTCCTGCCCTGCTTGGTCGTTGTTTGGCTCCAGATTCCTCCAATAAATGTTATCTTGATATATGATCCTTGACCCAGAAGTAGACCTTCTCCAACATGTCATATCCGTGCTGAATGGAAGTTCCTTGAGGGTGCTGTTGTACAAACCTGCGTGGGACTACCTGGGACAAGAAGAAGAAGCAGAATGCAGCTCTGCTGGCAGGTAGCTGGTTGCAATACAGAAATGTGTCATAAAAATAATGATTGCAATAGCGTGCCAGCTGGTTAGCATTCTCTTCATGCAATTATTTATTCTGTGGAGATCTTAGCTTGTTCCTTGAAAATTTTTCACATACAACCATAAGATAAAAAAAAAACAAAACTAAAAAGGTAAAGAAATGGGATCGCAAACAGGAAGGTGCATAATCACACTTTCAGGTTAATGGCACATACATTATCTTTTAAGAAAATAGTATCTTCTCAAAAGCAGACAAACATTGTACCAGCTGCTGTGATGAGATTAGAGACTGTTAACCTTGTCAAGTTTTAGAGTCCGTATGGGAGAAGCCACTTGGAGGCGCCTTCCCTCTCAGTTTTCCCCGGCAACCGGAAGTGACCTGTCAAAAAAGGAAGAGGCTACCGGATGTCCACCAAAGACACCCTAAATTGACAACAGAGGATTATTGTATACCTGTATGACCATCTCCAAGGGCTACATTTGAAGAACCTGTCTTCTGTTTATGTCTGGTAAATGAACAAAAAAAACCATTTAATTACAGCTTCTCAAACGTATCTTAGTTTTCGCTGGTGTCGTAAATCCTATTATCCAGTTTTAGTGTTAGCTAGGTATGTTAACAGTAGCTAGCTAAATATTTTATCGTTTTGTCATGTAACTTGACTGTCAGTAGTAGTTTTAAACAGGTACCATTAAGTTAATTAATGCAGCAACGTTAAAACAAATGCGTAAACTAATGTTGTTACTTCTTCTAAAGTCAGCCATTATCCGCCAGCTGGCACTGTTTTGATTGAACGAGCTAACAGTTAAGCTAATTAACATTGGTTGGGTCGTTTAGGACCATGTTACATCATATATGATGTAATCTTGATAGATCTCAACCTACGTGGACTAAATATAGCTAGATATTAACGCCAAAAAGTAGTAGTTCAGTTTATATGAGTAGTAATTGCTCTACATGTCAGAGGTTCTGTAATCTGACCCGAGTGGTCCTTGAGGGAGTTCCCCAGAAAACTGGAGACTAATATATTTACACTCTAGGAATCAAGTGGGGGTCTGTGGTCTTATTTATGTCAGTTTAGGCATACTTGAGATGGAAATGTTTAAGAAACCACTGCTCTTTGGCAAGTATAAAGCACCCATCTGTAGTTGCCATGGGTGACACTCCAGCTAGATACTGCCCACCCTTTCTCACTTCAAACCGGTGGTGACGTTCTGTGATGCACCACAAGGATCCCTCCCTTAGATTACTCATGTATTGTCCTCTCATCTCCCTGGAGAAGTGGAAGTGATGTGGATAGAGAGAAAATTAGCACCGGAGTTGTATTTTTGTCCTAGCGTTGAAAGCTTCTTATCTCGTTATTATGGCTCTGAACAGGCGACATTCTTATACCCCTCGGGTGAGTAGCATTAGTACTAAAGATGAAACAACATCTTACTTCTTAAATCAACATTTGAATCATTGCATTTCATCACGAGAAGTTATGACATTATTTCTTTTATGGCAAAGCTGATAAAAAAACGAATGGTTCATGGCACTTACCATACAGTGAATGTATGATTAATCTCGCTGGATATTGTGTCTCCATTGGATGAAATGTGTAAAAATATAATCCTGCTAAAGTTACTGTAAGATAGGCAAGCTTTTGTTCCCATTAATGCTCCTAAAAAAGTATTTACTCCAAAAGAATCTGCAAAACGGAGCTCAGCTTCTATGACAGCTACAAAATACTGTGCTACAGCCTCTATTAAAGGGCTGTGATAAACATTTTCTCAGCAGTTGTCTGCCCTGTGGTAAGAAAGTTTTTGGCAGCATGACTAGTACACTGCCGAAGTCCGACTTTGTCTTGAATGAGAGTCTTTGTGTGAGCAAGGCTGAGAATTTGCTTGCTTATTAGGAAGCATATTATGGTCAGGGACATATGACTGGGTGCATGAGTGTGTTCTTGTGCTCCACAACACTAAGATTCTCTGATCATGAAATACTTGTAATACCTAAATATTTTCAGGATAATAGCTGGAGGAGTAGGAATTACAGGAAACATATAAATAGGCCTTGGAACTATAGCAGAGAAATGAATATTGATAAAATGTTTCACTTTATCAATATTATTTCCACTTACACAAGTTACAAAATCACTCTGTGTAACATGTAATTATGTGAAAAGAAAAGTTGAAGATATCAAATGTAATATGCCCGAGGAATTCTTAAATATAAATAATACATTCTCTGGTGAGCAATGACCTAATTATACATTTTTCTGTGCTCCTCTCCTTCTCCCAACTTACCCTTCCTTTCCCTAAACTTTTTCTCTGTTTTCCATGTTTCATCTTCTGTTTTCCTTTTCACACACTTCTATCATCTTTCTTCCGTCTGTATTCCCTCAACCTTCCAGCTGACCAGCCCACTAATCAGCAAAATGAGCAGCGGGGGAACTGTGGAGAGTGGTAGACCTCCAAAGGTAAACCTTCAAAACAGATATGAGGAAGGAGGAAAATATCTACTATCAACTTGTGTATTATGAGGCAGCTTAACCTCTTATCTCCCCCCTCTCCCAGATTGGCTCCATAGTAGAGGTGACAGGGAAGGGTCAGCGTGGCACCGTTGCCTACATCGGCGCTACCCTCTTTGCCTCCGGGAAGTGGGTGGGTGTTATACTTGATGAGGCCAAGGGCAAGAACGATGGCACCGTCCAAGGGAAACGCTACTTCACCTGCGAGGAAAATCATGGGATATTTGTCAGACAATCCCAGGTTTGTGAAGTAAAATGTGTTCTGTAGTCTGTAGAGATGTTGTGGTGTCAACAAAATGTCTAAGGATTCATTCAGTTTTTATGCTTTGACTACAGACATGTTTAGGCCAGGGTGTCTCCAGAAGTGTCAGAAACAAGCAGTATTTTGTGTTGGAGATTTAGTGGATCCTGCTTCTGGCCTTGCATGTTGTCCTGATCCGCCTCTACTGTCTCTGTCACTGTGTGCAGATCCAAGTGGTTGAAGATGGCTACAGTGCAACCTCACCGGAAACCTCTGAGTCTATCATTGCAAGAACAGCCAAACATAAAGGTGAGCATGGACCACAGCGGACTCTGAAAATCAAACTTTAGAAATGCAGCACTTTATATTAAATAATACCATGAAATAATATTCAATAACATGTTTGTTCCACCAGATATTCCTGAGACTCCCAAAACATCCAAACAGGTAGGCAGCCATCTTTTCAGCTCTCACCCTGACCTGTCAGTCAGAGAGTGGAGGTGTTTTGTTTCTGCACCTCTCTTCTCTTGTTTACAACACGTACTAGATGCAGTTTTTCTTTAGCCTATCAGCTTTTGTGTTGACCTGTCATTTTTTGTTTTTCTCAATACCTCTTGCAGACACCTATGAGCGTTAAGAAGGTAGAAATATTCAAATCCAGCACGTTCTGCTTTGTGTTCCTTCTTATTAATCGCATTGAGTGGCGACTCATCTTCTGTTTGTCATGTGTTCACATTTGCACGGGACATGACAACATCACTTGTTATACATCAGTTGATGTAATCTCCTCTTTATCTTGTCTTTTCTTTGGCCACACCCAATTTTCTACGGAAGATGAATTTTTATGTTTTTTGCACACTTTGTGTTACTCTTGTGAAGGCATCCAGCATGTTCACACATTTGGATGCTGCGATTCTCACAAAGTTCTTGTGAAGGTGTGTGTGTCACTCCTCTTGGACCCTTCATTTACCACAGTTTTTAACATGGTTGCATGACATTTGTTTCTCCTCCTATGGCTTGAGTCATCAAGAGTCATTGTTCTTTAACATGGATGTCAACAGGGCATGCAGCCTTTAAAGCTACGATCAGTCAATGAAAACTAACATTGGGTATGCTCTTTATGTGCTGCTAATCTCTTATCTCACGACACCGCTGGACGTGTGGGTGCGTGTATCTGTATCTGTGTGTGTGCGTGTGTGTGTGTCCATCCTTCCCAATGCATCCCCTTCCTCCTCTCCTCCAGTCCTCTACCCGTCGCTCTGCCAAGGTGAGCTTGTCCACAGCAGACAGGGGGAGGTGAACGAGCATCAAACAGACATACAAGACATACAGCAGTTAACTCTGGAAGGGTTTTATCATATTAAGTGCTAGACAAGTCAAATCAAGGACACTGCTTCGAAAGTTTGAACTTTTCAAATGCCCTGCATTCATGTAATTAATTAATCATTTGATGATGTTAAAAGCTACTTTGTTCTTGATGTGCATGAATGAGGAAACGCTGCTGTGATGGTTTTATTGTTGGCTAACTTTGCTGGTGAGCTTTACAAATAACCCTTCAGAGTCCTAATACTGTCTCTATGATCACACTGTGGTAGTGGACTACACCACGCCGTCTGTCACCAGCCATCTCCCTCCCCTCCCTCTTCGTACGACCCCCTGG
>CAAKHC010018028.1:15280-26500 GCA_901007825.1 Macroramphosus scolopax
AGAGAGACATGAAGTAGGAGGACAAGCCCAGAGCATACATCTTCATGAGCATCTCAATGGAAAACATGGCCAGCAGCAGCACATTGGCGTAGTCTGTTGATGGTGGTTTGGTAATGGAGAAAGAGAGGGAGAGAGTTATTCAGTTATGGAGTTTGAAAGATTCATTTGATGATTCATTTCAATTCTGAATTTCCAAATTCAAGAGAGAACAATGTAGTTAATAACCGCAGACTGATGCTTCGTAACTCACGGGGCAAAGTGCCGTCAAATAGATCAGTTAAGGAGTTGCTGCCCGAGACAGATTGTTGTTATCAGTATCAGATAACATCATAAAGATATACGTACAGAGATAGACCCTTTTTTTTAAGTTACACTTCTTCTCCCTCTGTTGTAGCAGCTCTTCCAGCTGTGTTTCACATGGAGAACGAGCAGAAGACAACTGTATATGGTGGCTTAGTTAGTTAACAGCCGGTTAATCGATACTTGCTCTGGCCGTTACGTTGCAGAGAGTACGTGCAGCAGGTCAGTATAAAGCAGTATTAGGTCGAGATTTCCATCATAAACATGAGGAAACAATCAGAGATGACAATAAAACAGAAACAGAATTAAAAAAATGATCATCCAGTGCAGCGGTCTTCAACGTTTTTCAGGCCAAGGACCCCAAACTGATGGAGAGATGGTGCAGGGACCCCCGACTATATACATTGTACAAAATAGTTTTATAATAAACTGGGCCTAGTTTAGTTGCCATGTATAAACATAGCTACCCTGTTATTGTGCATTCAATACTAAGCTATTTAAATAATAATACACAGGTTCATATATTCATGTTTTTATTTTAAACCATCTGTGTCCTTGAAGGTACATCCAGACTTCTGATAATTATCATAGATTATTGAGTCTTCTCTCCTTTGTGCTTACCCTGATCAGCAGGTATTGTTTTTATTACAAAGGAATCTTCTTATTAATAATATTGCAGCGTGTGTCCTTGTGTCCGGGATCTTAGTCAGCTGGGGACTGAATAGGCTCTCGGCCAATCACGTGGAACCTAACAGAGCCAGCGTGTAACATGCGGCCTCGTGATTGGCCCAGCAGCGATAGGGGCGGGTCCTCCTCTCTGATTATAGGGGCCCTGAGTGACAGGTCCAGACTAGTGTCAGTGAACCGGTGCTCAGCTGCAGGGAGCTGCTGTGTCACTGAATGTGGACATTACTGACTGACTGTCTTCTTCCTCCATTCATCTTCTTCAGTACAATATGTCGGATTCATGTTACTGTGTATTTAAAGACATTTAAATTTGTGGAAAAAAAAATTCAATAAATATAAGACATTGTCTAATCAACCAAGAATATCTCGTGTTCCAACACAGTTACCTGTTTGTTTTGTTCTCAACAAAAAGCTGATATGAAGAACACCATGCATGGAGACATGTGGGGGGGGCAGCGCTCTGACCTTGCCAGTCTGTGAGTCTCCCAGACTGCTTGTGGTGTTCCGTGGATATGGCGAGCGTATTGAAGAAGACCAGCACAATCACCCACCAGTAGAACAGTTTGGACCTGACATACACTCGGCATTTACGTCGTAACCAGCGGTTCCACTTTCGAGCCAGTTTACTGTACAAGAGGGAAAGAAAGAAGAGAGACTATCTGAATAAAGATGAACGTGAGTCCTCATGGCGGTAAAGTCAACTAGTATGATTTTACATTGAATAATGGCCTCATATATGTCAGCACCCATTTTCCACTCATAACCTCTGATGTTTTCGACAACCTATATCGTATATGTTCTGCTGTATTCCCTTGTCTTCTCTCATAATGCAATGGTGATAGTAACTCCTGTCCACTCCTGGATGAAGGAGTTGCAAGCAGTTTTCTAGTTGTTATTTCACCACAATCTATTTTCTTCTCCAATAATTATTAAAATAATTAATTTGAGGGACCTGAATTCCTAATTGAGATTCCATTGAAATCAATGTGATGATGAAAATAAAAATAATATATTTTGATGACATAAGGGTAGAAGTACTTTCCACACCCCTTTTTAATCTTCCAGAAAGCCACTGAGTAAACAAGATAGTTCTACTTACTAGTAATAGATGATCATCTGCATTGTGTCCATTTTGCCGACACTTCCTGTCTCTGATCTGTTGTCAGAGGCGAGCAGACCTGATGGACGAAGTACACACACACACACACACACACACACACACACACACACACACACACACACACACACACACACACACACACAAGCAAACCTCTTATAGTTAATGTAATGTGCATATTCAATTCTATATCTTGTTATTCTACCTATCTATCACACCATGTATCAACATATATACAGAACAGATCAGGGTGAAGTGAGACAAGTTAATTTGAGATTTGATGAGCACATGTGCAGTGTTGTGCATGTGCAACACCCTGCACAGTCTTCAACACTGAGGGGGCACTCGTCTTCTCTGTTCCCCAATCTGCTATTTCTGTAGTGGTTTCTGTTAGGTCAGTTAAAATAAATAAAGGGATTCTTTGGAACCTTATTTATGGTCAGCTAACCTATTGAGGACAACGACCTTGATGCTCTTTTTATACCTGAAAACGGCCAGATATAAATAATGTCTTAACACTGCGTGGGGCTCCGCCCTGAAGCATAACTTTCTAGGACAGCAAGGCCTGGTGGAGGAGTGGCAGCCGTTTGTTCCTACTCTTTAAATTGCCCGCAGGATTTAGAGACTACCAGAGCTTTGAATATCTTGCTATCAATCTGAATTGTAATGTGTCAGTGCTGCTTCTAATAATAACGTCCTGCATGAGTTTGCAGATCTGCAATCTAAAGTATGTATTGACTACACCACAGTCATTATCTCAGATGATTTTGACCTTAACATCATTAATTCCCTGTGGTCAACCACATTCTGTTGTTATGAGCTGCTGCAGTCGAGTTTTTAATTTGGAATTTTGACAGTTGCAACAGACTGTTTGAGTCCTTATTCACTGCCATTGTATTGCATGTTTCCTGTGACTTACACTGTCCCTCTTGGTCGTTGTCCATGACCTCAGCCTGAGTGATCCACTCCATGTAGCCCTTCAGGTCTTCATCCAGCTGCTGGGTTTCCCTCAGCTTCTGAAACTCGCCACGCGACTTGGCCTTCTCTCGCTCTTTAGTGAACTCACTAGGGGAGAGAAAAGGAAATAATTGAAATATAGCAGGCACAAATGAAGATGAGAAAAATGTAAAGAGAAAATAAAAAGTATTGATCATAGATTTTCAAAAAAGGTACATTGGAGGAGGAGTAGGTTGGTATGAGGTATTCCTACCCACTGAGCACACCCAGAACCAGGTTGAGCACGAAGTAGGAACCAACCAGGATGAGTGTGGTGAAAAAGATCCAGGGCCACTCCATCCCAATAGCATCATTCACCTATCAGACAAGGCATTGTAAGTATTATTATTCTGTTTGCAAAAAGGACATATGAAGCCAAAACTGGACAACAGAACGAGCAGGGCCAGTCTTTATGAAAACAATACATCTAAATGCACTTGACATACATGCTTATAACATTGAAACAAAGACATACAGGCCCAGACAGAAGGCCTGGTTAGAGATTGTTGGCTGTAATTAGCAGAATACTGTGCAGTATAGCAGTACCTGTGCTAAACACAATGTGATGTAAAGAACAAATGTCTGCCTTAGCTGAAGAGAGCATAGCCGGACCTCAGTGGTTTTATGTTTTAGGTGTAGTTAGTAATGCAGTTGAAATCGGCACCCTATCACTGATAAACCTTGTTCTTTGAACATGACCTCCATGTGGACTGAATGTTCTGCTCCACCTCATTCAACACAGTCGATACAGGAGAGTTGCGCTTCTTGCTCGCGGGGCAGTCGGCTGCAGGGAAGTGTCTTCTTTGGAAAGTCACTCGGGTTCGTCCAGATATTAACTAGTTAATTAATCTGTTTCTGCAGTGCTTCCTGAGTAGACTGATACCTTACCCAGTAGAGGACATCTGTCCACCCTTGTGTGGTGATGCACTGGTAGACAGTCAGCATGGAGAAACCCAGGTTGTCAAAGTGAGTGATGCCTTGGTTTGGGCCCGGCCAGCCGAGCCGACACTCGGTGCCATTGATGGTGCAACGACGCCCATTGCCTGCTTGGGCACATGGAGAGGGCTTCTCGTTGTCGACTGTAGCAATGATGTCTGAAAGCCAACAGAGGAACATCAGAATAGTTAGGATAAATTAAGGGTGACCAAGTCTATATATAGTAAGCTAGTACTTTATCGCCGTCATTAAGAATGAATTTTGTGCTACATACTTGTTCCTGTGTAATAGCAGGTTTTATGCATTTTGCACTTGAAGAGCTCCAGTCCCATGATGGAGTAGATGGTGACCATGAAAAAGACCAGTAAGGCGATGTGGAACAGAGGCAGCATTGACTTCATGATGGAGTTCATCACCACTTGCAGGCCTGAGGATGACAGCAGGACAACCAACTAGTAGCTAGTAAAGATGTAGGTAACTATATACTGTACTAACTGTACAACGTATGTGATGCCGTGCTTACTCGGGACTCCAGACACCAGCCTGAGAGGTCGGAGGACTCTGAACGCACGCAGCGCTTTCATGTCAAACCCACCACCTTTCTCTCCGACGGGAGCTTCCACCCCGCTGATGTGATTGATGGCGTCCACAACCACAGTGAACAGCCTGAAGAGACAACATCAGTAACCTGATACATTTTATTACCAATCAAATTAAGAGTTCTAAGCTTTTGCCAAGCTGATCTAATTTGTTCATGAACCCGAATCAGACCCGTCAGCCGGTGGAGTTTAGTGCTGCTGCAGTTTTGTTGATCGTTAACCACATTTTAGTTCTCTTCGTTTTCCTTTTTCATCTCTTATTCTTACATTTTGTGTCAACTCCTTTCTTTTCATGTAATTAAATATTAAGGCCACTGTCAAAATACAAAACATTTTTTATTGTAAAAATAATTAACTCATAGCATCAGTGCAACTGTCACAATAAGTAAAGTAAAATACTGCAACTTTATGGAGCAAATAGCCTGTTTTTATTTGCCTTACGGGGAACTTTGAGCATAAATATACTTCATGTTTTACCACTTGTAAGAACAAGGAAAGATGCAGAACCCAAACAGAATAGACCAAGAATGGATCAGGCAGCTTGTGACTTATCTAACCATGTTGACTAATAACCATCTCTTGATATTCCTTCATATGTCAAAGTTAGTAAGAAGGTCATTAAGATCATTAACTTACAAATTACAAAGGACTCACCCCAAATAAATCTACTTACCCAACCGATACACAAACAAAGTCCAGAATGTTCCAGCAGTTTCTTAAGTATGCATCTGCATGGAATAGAAATCCATATGCAACTATCTTCAGGAAACACTCTATGGAGAAGATGATGAGGAAGATGTACTCCAGGCTTTCCTGTAAGGAAAACAATTCATTTTGGTTATATATCAAAAATGAGACTGCCCCTGTAGGTATTTGTTCAATGAATTCACCCCCTAATGAATTTGTTTTTTTTCTAAGTTCATGAGTTTTATGTTGCACACCGCACTAATCTACTTGTCTATTCATGTCACTTACAAACTCACACAGTATTGGAATGTCTTTTATAGCTTCTCTCATTTCAGCGCAGGCATGCAGTGACTGTCTTAATGCAGCTAGCATGACAGCAGTCTATTTTAAATACACAGCACACTGACGGTGCCCTTCAGCGGGATAAATCTGATATGCGAGCTCAATATTGTTCTTGTCCCCCCGTCCTCGTAGGGAAATATATAAACTGAATGCAACAAAACACTAAAACACAAAAGTCTGTTTTCACATTTCGGATTTGAACCCTGCTGAGTTTTACTGATTGAACATACGTAGATCTGACCGTGTTCCTTCACGACCCGATCGGATTAATCCTAGAAGTAAGGTGAACCTTGTTAAACTGTTATAAAGATAAAGAATGAGAGCTGCTTCAACACGATGGTGATAATAGTGGCAGGTTTCAGAAGGAAATCACTTGGTCAGGTTCATGGATAAAGATCAGACTGTGGGTTGAAATAAGATCTGTTCACACGTCTTTGTTTATCTTAGGTTGGGTATTGACAGGCGCTTTAAGGGAAGAAAAATGATAACCTCTGAGGTCGACAGCACATAGCCTATATGAAGGGTATCTATGACGAAAAACGTCCTGATTGTGAAGGATTACAGAACATAAACACACACAGACCTTTCTTTTATTACTTTACATTAAAAAATGACTACAAAAAATGTCAAATTCATCAATGGCCTCTGCATCCTAAAATATCTGAATATCATCTCTGAGGTCAAACACTTAATTTATAACAACCATAACTGTCTATTTCATCCCAGATGCCAAATTAACTAATATAATAATAGATTATCTGAGTTGATAAAAGATGCCATCAGTTATGATGCACATGTCTGCTCAGTGGGCTCCTCCTCCTCCTCCTCCTCCTCCTCCTCCTCCTCCTCCTCCTGCAGGTGGCAGCTCTCCAACTGCTGCAGTAACATTCAGGATGTTTCCCCGAAACCTGACAAAGCTTTATGTATTCACTCTTCATCATTGAGCCTGCTGGTGACAACAGTCACATGTCCTGAGCTTCAGAAAGAGGCCGTGCAGAGAGAACAACTCGTCTCATCCTTCCCACCTGCAGACAGTATTTCTCAGCTGCTCACTCTTACGTAGTGCCCTTTATTTTTTTGTAATGACCCTCAGGCCACGATGACTCTGGCAGTGCAGCACATCTCACATTGTTTTATTACTTCATTTTCACTGCTTTTGCACTTGTGTGTTTTTGCCTGTTTGACTATAAATAGGATCATTGTCCAATTTAAAGTCATTCAGTAGGTGTTGTTGTACTTTACTTGCTCACTCTTGGAAGCCCTGCTGAAGTACAGCTGATGGACCGAGGCACACACGTAGCTCGTAGGCTAACGGGTGTAAAATGAGGATCATGAAATTACGTCATTAAACTGCAGATACAGAACTCTACGGCGGCGGGATTGTCTACGAACTGTCTTTTAATTGTCTTTCTGTATATTATTATTATTATTATCATATAGTAGTAAAACCAATGCAGCTATACCAGATAGCCCAGCAATACATCCTTTCATAAAGATTATAAGCCGGTTTAATTTAAGATGCTGAATATTAGGAACGCTTCTAAATATAACCTATAACAGAGTTAACTATGTTAAGGGCTGACATTTATTATTTGAACTCGATCTGACACTTTCTGACTGCAGCACCAACAGAGGGAGGCGACTGACAACCACCTGTCACATGACTGTTTAACGAGGACGTCATCATGGTCATGTTACTTATTACTTATTACTTATTTCTTAAGGGAAGTTAATATCAACAGATTTTCAAATAAGGATTCTCCCAGTCGATTCCTGATGGAAACAAACGAGTTCCCCGTTTGCAACAATGAGTCCGGGTGGTGATGTCGAGTGTCTCGTTTAAACAAGTGAACGCTGTAAACGATGACTCTGATTGAAAAGATCATCGTGGGGGTTAAAATCCACCCTTCTGTGGAGGTGGGTAATCCAACACTTACACGGCAGCCATCGCCGAGGCTCTCAGCATCTCAATGATGTGAAGGGCTTTACTTTGGAATTAATGGAGCCCGCTGCACCTCAGACAGACGCGACAGACGCGACAGGGCGTCTCGTACGTCGGTATCAGATGAACAAAGAGCTATTTTTTCAACCACTGTATTAGATGAAGTCAATATTTTGGAGGTGGTGCATAAACTGAACACAACACATTTCCAACAAACGCTTCGAGGGGATGCAGCAGGTAATCTGTAATGTATCTGTGAGACGAGTATGCTTACGCACCAAGTTGCTGTTGGTGTTGTTGCTGTCTTCCTCAGGCATGGGCAAGTACACAGCCAGGGCCACGCAGTTGGCAAAGATGGCCAGGAGGATTATGATCTCAAAAGGTCTGAGAGTGATTGATAGGAAGACGGCAAACGCAGTGGTTTTTCCTACTACAGTCACAATCATTCACAAGCAATGCCAACGAACCTTTGCACACGGCCCCTTCTTTCATTTCATACTATAAGTTGTCAGAGAGAGTTCAGACAAGCATTCATAGTAGCTCATCAATGGCAGCACATGTTGGACATGAACACCTTTAAAAACACAGCTGCAGCCGTGTAGACTTGAGGAGACGGGTGTTAGTCAGAGTATCACATATAGGAAGAGTTTAAATTCCGGCTCACGAACGGACTGAAAAGACGAACGCTTTGATACACACCCGCAAGCGCACACCTCAATCACACCAACAGTTAATGATAACCAAAGGTAAACACTGGCTGCCATGGCAATAACAACATCAATTCTCTGATCCAACCGTTCTCAGCACGGTGACTTCAGCTAGAGGATACTTCCACTCCACAATAGTGATGCAAGCCTTGCGGAAGGGATTCCTCAGTGTCAAGAAGAGAAGAGAGCGCGCCGGCCTCGGGTTGCCTCCTGTGGCCATCAGCTTCTTCAGCTTCTCCTTCTGCTTCCTCTTCAGGGTTTCTTCATCCATGATGAAGGACGACATGGGGGGGCCGCTGCTGTCCGCCATTGCAGCTTCAAGAGAGTGTTTACTTTTGAACCGAAAGGCCGGGACAGAGCTCCGTCTCTTCCCCTGTGTGCAGAATGGCAGTTGTCCCCTCTACATGCGAGGGGACTGGTCGACTGAACAGCTGTTTGGTCAAGAGAATAAATATAGACAATGAGCGAAGCTGTTGTAGCGTGGGGTTGCAGAGGAGGGCGTTTGTGCAGATATAGTCTGTGTGCAGGATATTGTTGAGGAGGAAGTGTTCCACACCTACAGGGGGACTTTGATGTTTTATAACTGGACAACATCTCACACCTACATCACATTCAAACTGTGTAATACAGAGACGTTCCTGCATCCGTTCTCAGCCCCAAGTCATCACTTATGGATCTCCTGTCACGGCCCCCTGGTGTATACCGATACAGAAGGGGACCCATTTATCATCTGGAAGAGGCGGCGGGCCGTTCATTAACTCCAATGTACTTCCTGGTTCGTCATGATGGGATGTGCAGCAGAGCGACCGCTCCAGCTGCTGTGTGACGGACACATGCCGGACCCTCACCGAAAGTCTATAAGTGATATGTTGGGCGTGAGAATGTGTTGAGTTCTGGTGTTACATGTCACTATTCTTCTCAGATGTTCCATGTGAGGAGACGACATGAGGACTCTTGAGCCTCCTCCGTTTGGGGGGAAAGAAAGGGAAAATACAACTTTTTGACCACAGTTTATTTATTATACTGTTTGGTTGAGTGGGAGGACCGCGGCTGAAGGACCAGAGTGACTCCACCACTGCCACTCTGTCATTCCCAAAGCGTTATCATGAAGAATATCCCGGTCTTGGAACAACAAGGTTCCACATGCATAATGAACAGTTTTTAAAATATTGAGCTTTCAAGTTTTGGTTCCAAATATCAGGAAGTCTCTTTCATACATGAAATGTAAAGACACAGCAAGTCTCTTGAGGAATGAATTTCTTTCTGTATGTGTAGGGACGTCCGTTATTTCTTCTCTTTCCATCCTCCTCAACTTTGGCAGGTGTGTTGCTGTGTGTAAGGTTCAAAGCCAATTTTAGCATAATTTGGATGAGCGGTTCTTAGGGAACCTTGAAGAGGATCACCGATATATGATGTTAGTAAACCAGCCCACCAGTTATGGAAGTGTCTCCTTATGTATGTTCGTCTATGGAAGAAGGTCAATCCACTGTTACAACAGTCATAGAACATCACAGCCAGAAGGAAGGTTGAACTCTACCTACATAATATAAGGACCTACTTAAGGCTTTTGTTTAGATTGCCGAGACAACGAGCCTGACTTGGATTTCATTCAGGAAACTCATTCATGTTCAACACATGAATCTTATTGGGAAACTCTGTGTGGTAGTAAGATGTGGTGTTCCAATGGCAGGAATCGATCAGCAGGGGGCGCTATTTTAAAGGATAAGTTTAGGGGTCAAATATTACATGGAGGAGATGACATGACCAGGAAAGAGGGACGACATGAATCAGAACCAGTTCACTCTGATGGATTTCATGTAACCAACAATAAAGTTTATACTTTGATATTGTTCCAGAATAATAACTCTGTCACCTTTTTCCTTTATTAGGAAGGAGGAGATTTGAACTGTTGTTGATGAGAGTGGATCTACGGTCTGCAAACACTGATCCTACATGACAGCAGGATGTTTGGAGGAATGGAAACCTTCAACAGAATATGTTGGCAGGTCTTAAAGGGTACTTCTGGGAATTTATGAAATTTGAAATTCAAGTTAAAAGAAATAAATAAGCAAAAATCATCACGGCAATTTTAGATCTGCAAATTAAAAATGTTGGAAATCTAAGTAGTAAAGAAATCCAGAGCCAGATAGAGGTGAACACTGGATGTCTTTATGAGATCAAGAAGTACACGACTTCAACACGGTGAGAAAATACAAATAGTTCTGAATTTACAACAATAAAGTTGTAAATAAACAATTGAAATAAAAGAAATCGTCAGATTTCCATCAAAGCTTTGTTGCAGATTGTGACAGTGATTTAATGTTTAGGATGACTAAATCATCTAGTTTGTAGTGGAAAATATTTGTCTTATTGCATTATAATGCATTAGTGATGTAATTTGGACCGGTATGGGGCCCTGCTATAATTAGCTCCAGGATGGGCTCCTCAGAACTGTTCCCACAGATAGTGGAGCTTTGAATCTTCACTGACCCCAATTAGATTCAGTTACAATTCACATGTCAATGATTTCAGTGCACGACAGTTGTTGATGTTTTTGATGTGTTGTATCCTCAGTTTCTGCATTTGTTCATCACTACTTGTCGAACTCAAAACCCTCGACCTTCACAGTTTAATACATCTTCAACCTAAAGTGTTATAAAAGGAGGCGTGTCCTCACAACACGAGGAATACAGTACATGGTAGACACACACACACACACACACACACACACACACACACCCACACACACCCACACACACACACACACACACACACACACACACTGGGGCTCTGGCTCCCCCATCCTGCAGGTCTTTAAATAGACCTTTGGTCTGTAAGCTGCAGCTGCTTGTGTGTGTCTACCAGGGTTTGACCGGTATGGCCCTTTAAAGGCCGGTGTCATTACTG
>CAAKHC010018029.1:0-18131 GCA_901007825.1 Macroramphosus scolopax
GGGGGGGGGTGAAGGAATGCAGCTGGAGAAAAGCGGCAAACAAAGCATTACTGAGATGGAACTTCGTGCTGACCTCGACCAAACCAACGAAGTAAACAAATATTGTTTGCGTTATGTGAACGGATCGGCGCTTCTGTGTGAGTGTGTGTTTGTGTGTCTGTTTTTGTGGGTGTGTCTGTGTGCGTGTGTCTGCTTGTGTGTGTGTGTGTGTCCGTTTGTGTGTGTCTGTGTGCGTGTGTGTCTGTTTGTTTATTTGTGCGTGTCTGTTTGTGTGTGTGTCTGTATGTGTGTCTGTATGTCTGCTTGTTTGTGTTTGTGCGTTTTTGTGGGTGTCTGTGTGCGTGTGTCTGCTTGTGTGTGCGTGTGTGTGGGTGTCTGTGTGCGTGTGTCTGCTTGTGTGTGTGTGTGTGTGTGTGTGTGTGTGTGTGTGTGTGTGTGTGTGTGTGAATGATCGGTGCTTCTGTGTAATCCTGCTGACAGACACAAGCTGCACACCTGGCCAGGCTGCTGGCTGAATGCTGCTGCCCATCGGGGGGTCAATCAACCTGAGTTCTGTCACACCACACCTCCTCCCCCAGGTAGCACTGAGTTCAAAACACTGATCCTCTCACACAGGGCAGTTCATCAAACTCCTCTTTCCTATCTGCAGTCAATGGTCAGGTTCCAATCCCCCCCTCACACACTCTGTTCCTTCACCCTTGCAGGTCATCTGGCTCCTCCTGGTTGTGACTCTTCTCATACTGGGAGCCGCAATGGTGGAATGTATGATGAACCTCCCCCTTCAGTCAGGATGGCTGAATCCCCCCATCTTCTGATGGAGACTAAAAAAATGTGCTCATACTGTGGAACAGTTGGTTTAACAATTGTTTGACAAAATGTTCTATTGTACGTCGCTTTGGACGAAGGTGTCTGCTACATAACAAACGGAAATGTAAACCTGCTGCAGTGACTCACTGGCGCCTCATCCGGACTGAAGCGGGATTACAAGAGGGGACGACCAGCTGGTTCAAATGTTTACTAAAGTCCTTCGAAGAGTCCACGAGGCTGAAAGTGCGTCACCTCAACAGCAAAGGAATGTAGTCGAGTAAAATACAAATATACCAAGATTGTACCACGATAAATGTACTTTCCACCATGAACACTGTTCCGTGTATAAATACAACAAGTAGTGAACAAACTGTAATTTATATATAAACATCAACATTAGTAAAGTTAGAAACTAAAGATGAATCATTGAAACTATAAACTGACACACAAACAGTAATACACTGGAATAATAGTAATACTGCACTTTGGCTGAGGTACACTAGTAGAACTAATTTCATAAGCAGAGCAGCGCATCAATCTGTTTGAATATTCTCATCCGCTAATCTAGCGCTTTCAAACAACGTTAAATAAACGTTAAACAAACGTTATAAAACCGTTCCCGTTATTTATCCGGTTTTTACCGACACTCACCCGGGCATTCGTCTGTTTCCGCCATTTGACCACTTTGCTTGACTCAAGTGAACGAAGCTTCTGATGACATCAAGCTCATGTATTAAGTCAAACAGGAAGCTATTGCAAGTATCAAAATAAACGTTAGAAAACGTTGGACAGAATATTATTATACGAAGGTCTCTGAGGATTTATCAAAGTAAATAAAGAGCAACTTACAAGGGAGGATAACATCCAAGCTACATTGCAACAGAGACATTAGTGAAACAATAAGACTGCTCAACCATTAACAGGTAGCCTGAGGATGAGAGTTTAGGAAGTTACTATAAGTGCAAAGATTAAGAGAAGATACAGTAGGAGAAGGAAAGGAAGGATAGTAGTGATAAGTAACTGTAAGTTAGGAGAGGAGGTGCTCTTTGAAGAGCTGGGTCTTCAAGTGCTTCTTAAAGACAGAGAGGGAGGCCCCTGCTCTGGTGGTTCTTTGCAGCTTGTTCCACAACGCAGCATCCAGAGGGTAACATGCCCTTACAAGAGCATTTCCGTAAGTGGGAGCATTCCCAACAATCACTCTGGAGGCAAGCATAAGAGATTTGAACTTGATGCAAGCGGCTACAGGAAACCAGTGAGGTTAACTTATATTATCTTATCTTATCCTGTATATTCATACAATATTACCGGAATCGATGAACCTGAGCTGCAGCCACAGTATTTGGATATTGAACTGTATCAACTGACAAAACTAACAAATAATGGTGGAGGATTTAAAATAGATTAATCCGAAACGGAAGAAGAAAATATTTGTTTATGTCAGATATTTTATTTTGACAGCTGCATATCTAAACTTCCTGTTCTGGCTTTGTTTTTTTACTTGCGGCTTGACAAGGCCGCGCCCACGAAACATCTGACTGAATACACACACACACAAACACACACACACACACACACACACACACTCTCCATCAACTAATAATACTGACCATAAGAGGAACATTGGACGATTTATTATCCTGTTATGGTATTTAGTAAATTTGGCTACTGAGGGAAATGTATAGTTGTTATTCTGAAACATCTTTTCCGACATTAAAATAAAGATTTATTTTACAGGTGCCCGTATGACAAAGAGAGTTCTCTGTGACAAAAGGTCATCGATCATCGAGGTATTATTGTTGATTGATTACAATTCACGGAGGAGAATCTTTGAGGAACGCTCGCATCTTCCACGTTTGCCCTGACTTCCAACGTAGCATGACGTTTTAACCCGGAAGTGTAATCAGCGGTTTTCTCTCCCAGCAACAACAGAACCGGACCGTCAGCTGATATTTGGACTTTGGAATCGAATTTTTGACCCGAATTTAACTGAATATAATTAAAATGGTATGAAGTATGACTGGGTGACGTCAACATGTTCATGTGTCCGTTTATACCCTCGTTAAATTGTATAAAGCGGGTTTAATTCCATGCTAACAGCGGTCGTTAGCATTCTCGTGCTCGTCGGGCGTTGTCGGGTCTCCTGGTGTTTGATTCTGTAAAAGTTCTGTTGGGAGAATCTGAGTCCGCTGGTTTATTTCACAAGTTCAATCTGGTTGTTGTTTTGTCAGGCGGAAGTGGAAGAAACTCTGAAGAGAATCCAGAGCCAGAAGGGAGTTCAGGGAGTCATCATCGTCAACTCAGAGGGTGGCCGCACACACACACACACACACACACACACACACACACACACACACGTACATATATATATATATATACGACTATTTGTGATGTCACAGTTCCTGCTCATAGCTCCGCCTCCTAACAATAATCAGATTACATTTAATGTTAAACAGATTGTAATATTTCCCTTCAGGAATCCCCATCAAGACGACCCTGGACAACCCCAGCACGGTCCAGTACGCAGGGCTGCTGCACCAGCTGGTGACGAAGGCCAGAAGCACCGTACGCGACATCGACCCCCAGAACGATCTGACCTTCCTGCGTGTCCGCTCCAAGAAGAACGAGATCATGATCGCGCCAGGTGAGACGAACCATTGATCAGTGACAGTGTTCATCATGTTTCCTTCAGTGTGTGAACATGTTCCATTTGTCTTTCTCTTCCAGATAAAGATTATTTCTTGATCGTCATTCAGAACCCTTCAGACTGAACATCTGCTGAACATCTCACCTCTCGTTTCACATCAACAGCTCAACATCTTTCTCTGTTTTGCTAAATCAGAAGTTTTTATTTGCAAGCAGCACGAATACGAGAGTTCATGTCAGCTGACAGAATAACTGTCCATCGCTGTGTTCTTCCACATTCCGCGTTAATGTGTGTGTGTCTGTGTGTGTGTGTGTGTGTGTGTGTGTGTGTGTGGTTCACACATTTAGTTCCTGAACATTAGATCATCTTGTGTGTGGTTGGCGAGCATCTTCGACACGATGAATCTCTGGAGTTTCTGTTATGTGTAATGAATAAATGAGAAACAGTCAAACAGTCTTGTGTGTTTCTTTTGGGCGTTTCAACAGACGAACACACTCTTCACCAGTGAAGCAAACGGAGCTCCAGGTCACCCGAACCACAAACTGAAGGACCAACCCGTACAAAATGACTATCTGAGAGGGGCCATAATCTCGACTTATTCATTATCACATAAATTTTCATTGAAAGTACTTCTGCCAATCAATTAATAAATATAATAAAAATAAATGAGCAGCTGATCTCAGTGAGACGCTCACACTTTTCTGTACGTCTTCTTATCAGCTAAAGAACCAGAAACACCATCACAAAGATTCTCAGTACGACGGCTCAAAACTCGTCCTGACAAGTTAAGTTGAACCTCCTTCACCGGGATCAACCACGCATTACTCACCAGTGTCTACCAAACATAACTTACCTGATGCTTCACTCCCCGGGGCCGAAATGCACCACGCCTCACTCACCGGGGCCGACCACACACCATGCCTCACTCACCGGGGCGGACCACACTCACTTGACGCGGCTGACCACACCTCACTCACGGGGCCAACCAAACCTCACTCACTGGGATTGACCACACATCACTCACCGACATCTACCACACATCACTCACCGGTGTCTCCCACGCCTCACTCATGGCATTAATCAACCACACCTCACTCACGGGTGTCTACCACGCCTCAGTCAACATGGCCGTCCACGCCTCATTCACCAGGGCCAACCATGCCTCACTCACCGGGGTTGACCACGCCCCACTCACTGAGATCGACCACGCCTCACTCACCGGCGTCTACCACTTGGGCCGACCATGCATCACTAACCCAGGCCGACCACACCTCACTCACCAGAGCCGACCATGCACCACGCCTCACTCACCGGGGTCGACCACACCTCACTCACTGGTGTCTACAACTATGGCTGACCATACCTCGCCCACCTGGCCGACCACACCTCACTCACTGGTGTCTACAACTATGGCTGACCATACCTCGCCCACCTGGCCGACCACACCTCACTCACCAGTGTTGACCACACATCACTCACCGACATCTACCACGCCTCACTCACCGGGGTCGACCACACCTCACTCACTGGTGTCTACAACTAGGGCTGACCATACCTCGCCCACCTGGCCGACCACACCTCACTCACTGGGGTTGACCACACATCACTCACCAGTGTTGACCACACATCACTCACCGACATCTACCACGCCTCACTCACCGGGGTCGACCGCACCTCACTCACGGGTGTCTACAACTAGGGCTGACCATACCTCGCCCACCTGGCCGACCACACCTCACTCACTGGGGTTGACCACGCCTCACTCACTGAGATCGATTGGCACACACTGACACACTGATATATACACAC
Organism: Macroramphosus scolopax; assembly: GCA_901007825.1. Taxonomy (NCBI): domain Eukaryota; kingdom Metazoa; phylum Chordata; class Actinopteri; order Syngnathiformes; family Centriscidae; genus Macroramphosus; species Macroramphosus scolopax. Next base: position 5,261 of record CAAKHC010018029.1, read on the forward strand.
GACTGTCATACAAAGACACTCACATTGACACACAAATACATGCTCATACACACTGACACACACACACACACACACACAGACACACACACTTTGTGGCGTCTGTTTCTCGTGTTGATCACCTTTGACTAAACAGACTGCGTGACCACTTATTACCTGGTTACACACATACCCCCCACCCCTCCAACCTCTAAAATAAAAAAAAATTGCACATTCCCTTTAAACACAGCGGATGACGTCATTGCCTGAGTTGACTCGCTTTTATTCAGACGACGAGACGGTCGTCCAAACCGCGTCCGGTTGCTCTGTGAATCGCGTCCGAAGCAGCTGGACTGCGTGATTTTAGGTCCTGAATCCGAACGAAGATGCCGTCCGACAGACCATTCAAACAAAGGAGGACTTTTGGTAAGAAACCAGCTAGGCGGCGTTAGTTTAGTTTAGCTCAGCTAGCCGGCCTGCTAGCCGCCTAGCTAGTCTGTTGACAAGTGTAGTAACGAGCTTGTTATGTTGTTTTCACCACCGTTACAAGAGTTTCTCAGCTGTTTCCGTGTCTTTACGGGAGAGAATCTTCAGGATGTCAAATGAAGAACATTTATTAAATTAAAGCTAAAATAAAGTCAAATGTAAACGGAATTAAAACAGTAATGCTACTGTTCAAAGGCCATCTGGGTCAATGTCCCATTAGCATGACGTGATGCTAACTGCCGCTTTATACAACTAGAGAAGCTAACTAACATTAGCAGCTAACAGTTGGTGTTTACTTCCAGAAAAACAAGATGAACTGACTGATCCATGATGAAATATCCAACCTGAATACGAGGTTGGGGGGATAATATAAGCTGTTGTCTCAGTGGACACCGAAAAAACTGTATTTGTTCATTATATCGTCTTTGTAAAACTCCTTATACACTGGTAAGAAACAGTTAATAAAAACAACCCAATAAGAGATTTATAGAACCTCAGTCAAGTGACCACGTTGTTGATCTTATTATTTAATGTGCAGTGGTTGTTCGGTGTCACACACATATACTCTGAAACACACTCACACATACTCACAGTCTCTCTCACACACACACACACACACACACACACACACACTTCCTAAGGTTGACCACGTCACCAACATCTCCAGATTGTTACTTTCACGCCTCAGAATCTCACATGCTCTAATATACTACTAATACATTATTTGATGGTATTTTTTGAAGTAAAGATATAATATATATATATATATATAATCGTTTGTCAATTCCCTTTTGTGTGTTTTGTGTCCACAGCTGACCGCTGCAAAGAGGTTCAGCAGATCCGCGAGCAGCATCCAAACAAGATCCCGGTACGGACATCTTAAAATCTCATGTGATTGTTGTGTGTGACAAAGAGGATGATGACTTACTAATTGTGTTTGAGGAAGAGCATGATCACACCATTTGCCTGAGAGACACACCAACAACTTTAATATTTAATCTCTAAATCTCAATGTACAGCAGGTGCGTCTTCCTCTCGTGTGTCTCAATGACCAGCAGCTTCGTCGTCCTCTCATATCTCAATGTACAGCAGCTTCGTCTTCCTCCAGTGTGTCTCAATGACCAGCAGCTTCATCTTCCTCTTGTGTGTCTCAATGACCTGCAGCTTCGTCTTCCTCTCGTGTCTCAATGACCAGCAGCTTCATCTTCCTCACGTGTCTCAATGACCAGCAGCTTCATCTTCCTCTCGTGTGTCTCGATGACCAGCAGCTTCGTCTTCCTCTCGTGTCTCAATGTACAGCAGCTTCATCTTCCTCTCGTGTGTCTCGATGATCAGCAGCTTCGTCTTCCTCTCGTGTCTCAATGTACAGCAGCTTCGTCTCCCTCTCGTGTCTCAATAACCAGCAGCTTCATCTTCCTCTCGTGTCTCAATGACCAGCAGCTTCATCTTCCTCTCGTGTGTCTCAATGACCAGCAGCTTCATCTTCCTCTCGTGTGTCTCAATGACCAGCAGCTTCGTCTTCCTCTCAGGCAATCAGATGTGAACAATGACGTCTACCAACAGGCATTTATCTTAGCTTAGCATAAACAGGGAAACTGCTGTAAATAACAATTTAATTTAAATATGTTTATTTGTGCAAAAACCGAAATGTAAACAAGTTAGAAACACGGTTTCGACACCTCACGGTTTGGCTCTGCCTTCAATGTTTCATTACAATATTTAGAATCATCCACATCTCGATGAACTTCACCACATCCAGGATTATTCGTACTACTAGTAGCTAATCGCTAATGGCTATAATATTTACAGGACAGACGTTAGACGACCAACAATTATATTATTAATCAGTCAGAGAACTTGAAGTTTTGATGTCCTACAGGAACGTTGACAGATTATCTGCAGATTAAACAGATTTTGTGTTTCAGGTGATCATTGAGAGGTACAAGGGCGAGAAGCAGCTGCCGGTTCTGGACAAGACCAAGTTCCTGGTACCGGACCACGTGAACATGAGCGAGCTGGTGAAGATCATCAGGTGAACAACAAACACTGCAGTACACTAGATACAGCAACAAGCTTCAGTTTCTTAGCTGTTAGCTGTTAACTGTTAGCTGCTAGCTGCTAGCGAACACGCTGTATCTGCCGAGACCACATGAAGGTTTTCCAGTTCAGCGGGTTAGAATGAACCTGTGGAGGTTTGAGGACATGAAAGACATGGAAAAACAAGACATCTCAACGTTGATGATAAAACATTGTTAAATAATTCTGTCTACTTGCTCACAATCAGTTGTGAATGTCACAAGTTCTCTGACGCAATCTGTGGTTCAAAAACAGGAAGTTACTCGTTCAAAAAGAAAAACTGTTGACTTTTGTTTTGTACCTGATTGGGAGTGAGACCTTGTTAGCATGAACAGCCGACTGACTCTTTTCCTTCCTGTCTCAATGTCCTCACCTTCACGTTATCCCCCAGGCGTCGGCTGCAGCTGAACCCCACCCAGGCCTTCTTCCTGTTGGTCAACCAGCACAGCATGGTGTCTGTGTCAACGCCAATCTCTGAGATATATGAGCAGGAGAGAGACGAGGACGGCTTCCTGTATATGGTCTACGCCTCGCAGGAGACCTTCGGCTGCTAGGGAGGATGGGGGCGCTGGTATATGAGCCCTCTGACCTCCATGATTCTCTCCACATTGTTTCTTAGCAGGCCCAGGTAGCAGCCACTCCCCTCCCGTAGTCGAGCACCTGGTCAGTCCGTAAACATTAGCTACATGCGCCAGACGACTTCCTTTGAGCCCCCCACCGGTCAATATTAATAAGTTCTTGAGGACTCTTATTTTGAAAAGCTGGAACAAACCAACCAGCCACTATTGATCCATGATCAGCTGTTGTCCCTGAAACTGTCAACGAGTACAAGTGGATGTGTCAGAATGTCAGCTAACGAAGTCTTTGACCTTTTTATCACTTTAGTTTTTTAATGTCGTTCGTTTGAGATTTTAGAATCAGTTCCTTTTCAAATATTCTTGTCAGTTGAGTGTCAGACTGAAACGACCATGTGTGCAATGTTTCCACACGTGGAGAAGCAGCTGCAGTCAGGTAATGACGCTCACCTTCTAACGTAACACTAGGCCACTTCCTGCACCCTAAAGCTACAGTACGTACTAACGAGCTTAGCAGCAGTTATTTCGCATTAGCATCATTAGTATCACACGTAGCTACAAACAGGTCAACAGTAACAAACTGAAGTTCATCTCCCCTTAAGCACAAGCCCCTCCCCCTTTTAACATTCCGTACACAGGGAATTATTTAAAAGGTCTATTCAGTAGGCTTCAGGGGCACTGAGCTAAACGTCTGTTCACGCTTGACCAAGCTAATGCAGACTGTCTGTTAGGAGGGGCGGGGTCAAGGGGAGACCGCCGCCACTGAGACGACCTCCGGATGATTGTCATGAGACGATCCATTCAGACGAATGAAATCGCATAAAGTTTCCCAGCTGAGGTAATCTGTTAGTGTGCAGCGTGGCATCATCACAAGCATTTCATGTAGGAAACAAACAAGCTTCTTTTGCACAGAAATGAAAATAAATGTACGATTTGGCATTAAATCTTTTGACATTGTAACTTTACAAGAGTGTTGTGCATCTTCCCCGTTCTCCTCCTGAGATTTGAATTTAGGCAGTCGATATAATCGTATTTTTATTTAGAACAAAAATCTTTCTAGATGTTTTACAAACCAAAAACTGAAAGTGGGTGTATGTGCGTATAAACGATCATATATTCAAGCTGCAGTACAAAGTGCTTTTCTTTCGGGCTGTCTGACGTTGGACGAGTCTACATGAACGCATCACTACAACTTCATTGAAAGCATTTGCCAATAATAAAAAAAAGTTGCCTTTACTCTATGTCGTCTTGTTTCATTAGTTCTCTACACAGAAGCAGTTTCACCTTCACAATTGACTGACTTCAGCAGGCGGCGGTCTGAGGAACAGTCACGCCTCCTCAACTTACTTCATACCACCACACCTGCTGCCGAAGATCACCTGAATATTTGAAGGAGTTTTAAGAACAAATGAGAGATGAAACTTATTTGAAGAGACAAAAGACAAACAGATGAAAAGAAGCTGATGGATTTTATTCTTTAACACACACGGTTCATTAATATAAATGTAGACGCAGGTTCAGTGATAGTGTCTCTCTGGGTTGATGACATGAAGAAGCAACGGTGAAACAGGCACAGAAATCACTTAACTATTTAGCTCCGCCTCTTATCTCTCAAACAGGAAACATCAAATTCATAGTTTCGCCTCGTGGAAAGGAAACACCTTCAATGTATTTATCAGCACCGTCAGCATTGGAGAAGAAGTGGCGCATGCACGGGATGCAACCACCGTCACCAGCTTCACACAGAGTCGGTCAAACTTTCTAAAAGATACCAAATGAAAAGTAAAAAATGGCTTCCAGTGGGGGTGCGGCCTCTGACAACAGCGAACTGTCCTGTGTAGAAGAAGGCGTTTAGACTTGACGTGGCGGCTTCACGTACGACACCAGGAGATGTGCGGCAGAGCAGCTTACGCCATGCTGATGGGGAAGACAAGGAGAGAAGACGACTCAAGTCACAGCGAATAAACACTCAAAAGGTGGACTACACGGTTCAGGCATGCGCCCACACTATGTGGACGTTTATAGAAACCCCGAGAATTGAATATTTCTATTGGAACATGACGACCACCACCAGAGGGCAGTCGGGGTTCCATGTGCCGGATCATCCTCGCCACCGTCAGTTTCCCTGACATTTATCATTCAACGGCATAAGAACACACGAAGCAGTGCCTGAAGGTTACGTGAACTTATCCGTGTGTGAACGTCTCGCACTCCGGACAAAACATCGACATTGAAACAAACAAAGGCGACATCAGGATGCAGAGTGTGAGTGTCTGTCACCTATCGATCAGCGAGTCCCTCATGCTGGTGGCGATGGCAGACGGCTGTGCCGTGTCGCTGAGCCTGAAGACACTCTCGATGACTGACAGCTCGGTGCTGGTTGTGTCCAGGCCGCAGAACGCACACCAGTCATTGACCACCATCCCAGCCGCGATCACCTCGCTACCTCGATTCACAGTGCCAGCCTGAACAGGAAGGAAGATTTAGTACCACTTGAGAGGAAGCTGGAGGGAAACAGTTAGGGGACGAGCAGAAGGGGAAGGAGGGAGAGGCAAATTCACTAGATTGGACCAGATCTTGGGTCCTGATTGAAAGACACAAGGAGAGAGACAAGAAGAGAGAGAGACAGACAAAGAGAGAGACAGAGACACAGAGAGAGAGAGAGAGAGAGAAAGACACAAAGAGAGAGACAGAGACACAGAGAGAGAGAGAGAGAAAGACACAAAGAGAGAGAGAGGGACAGAGGCACGGAGAGAGAGACAGAGAGAGAGAAACACACACACACACACACACTGAGACAGAGATAGAGACAGAGAGAGACAAAGATAAAGAGAGAGACAGACACAGAGAGATAGAGACACAGAGAGAGACAGGGAGAGAGTGAGAGAGAGACAAAGAGAGAGAGGCAGACAGAGAGAGAGAGGCAGACAGAGAGAGAGAGAGACAGAGAGAGAAAAAGAGCGAGAGAGACACACAGAGAGAGAGACACTCACTCACACACACACACTCACCACGAGGGGAACTTGCAGCAGAGACGACAGCTCGTCCTGGTCTTCTATGGAGGTTCTAGGGTGGACGAGTCCTCCCTGATTACTGAATGTGCAGTAGGACCCGACCAGAACCTGCTCCGCTACCGTCTGACGGAACACCTCCACCTTGAGGGTGTCGGCGAGGATCTCCTCCGTCTCCTGAAGGGGGAGGAGAGGATCAGAGAGAGAGTGAAGAGCGAGGTAGTGAGAAAGGGAGTGAGGTGAGATAGAGTCAGAGATAGAGAGGCTCCACAGGTTGTTCCTGATGGAACATCTGAGTCTGTTTGCTCCTCATGTTCTTCAGTGTTTCTCATCAGGACTTTGAAGTTTCTGTTTCTCACCTTGAGCGTTAGCTATCATTAGCAACCGGCTGGATTAACTGTTGGATAAGGTAGTGGCTGGCTACCATTGGCGTTACTCAATCAATTCGACCGCGAGTAAGTCTGAGGTGTAAAAGATGTGGTGTGTGCGTCCCTCTCACCCTGTCCAGGTCGGGGTGGACAAGTGCCACGTAGTCGTTGCAGGCGATGACGTTCCCCAGTGCAGACAGCCGCTCCTCGACTCTCTGGATCCTCACGCTATCCGGCAGTGAGTTCCTGATGTGCTGAAGCTCCTGGTCTGTTGTGTTGTTGGGTACCAGAAGGCCATGGCGGTTACCTGTGGCACCATCACACACGTTTACACACAGAACCTGAACCAGGATACACACATCACATAATGCAATGCTAGTGTGTGGTGTGTGGTGTGTGTGTGTGTGTGTGTGTGGCTGTGATGCTCACCAACACACAGCCGGCCAATGATGCGACAACCTGCTATGGACGCGTGGACTACCGGGATAGTTTCTGACAGCTCCCCTTCAAACACACTGCAGTCACACAAACAACAGCAGTAGGTCAGTGAAATGTCACCAGGCGTGTTTAAATAGTTCTGAACATCAAATATGATTCCTCATATTCAGCTCCACTAAAGGAACCTTAAATTTGACAGATTTGTAACAGGGTTTGGAGTGACTGATGGAACAAGCATAACATGAATAAGTTGCAGAGAATCGTCTCATTTATAACTTTCCCAAGTTTTAAAGTTTCCCGCTGGTAGTTGTCTGTACATCCATGACTACACGGAAACAGGAGCTGCGGACGGTTAATTCAGCTTCACTTTCATGTTGTCAAGACTTTAAACAGGAAGCTGAAGATGTCCTGCTGTCACTACATCAAATTGCATTGTCTATGCAGGTTCTGACAAGCTGCCATGAATTATATGATTTATAAGATTTACATCCCGGTCGGTGACCGAGAGGACACCTGGATGACGTCAGCCATGTTAGCACTAGTCGTGCGAGAGCAGTTTAAAGAAGCTCCAGAAGAATGAATCGTCACGTGTTCACCTGTAAAAGTTCTCAGAGCCGCCGATGGCCACCAGGCAGTACGTGTTAGTTAGTCTGGCGAAGCAGCCGATCTCGTTGTTCTTCTCAAACGATGCTCTCACTGCCATGTTGAGGAAGAGGAAGCTTCACTGGTGATCCTGAAACATTCAACATCGCTGAGCTGCCAATCAACTGCCGCTAGACAGTTCGGCTGGCTAACAGGCTAAAGGTAGCAGGCTAACAGGCCAACGTTAACAGGCTAACAATGATGGGCTAACGTTAGCCTGCTAGCTTCCAGAAGTTTATCAGTTTGACTAACAGGTTCGGTTCTTTCGACAAGCCAAACGGTACAGTTTGATTTCGAATCCGTGAATTCAGTGAAGAGAGAAACGTTTACCTGAAGAAGATTCGTGGTCTGCCAACCTGCGTATGAACTTCCTCGACCACACGTGCTCACTTCCGGACAGGGTTAACGTGATGACGTACCACGGTCGAGCGTCACTACATTGTTATAAATCAGAAATTTACTAACGGGAAACGACTTAATCTAATGTCTTGATAAACGTTAGCAATATTTAATGAGTGAAATTTACCTGCCTGAATATTCAAACGTTCATCTCTCGTTAAACATTTGACTGAATTCACCATTGTGACTGACAAAAGTTATTTTCCGCTTCATTTCATGCTGTTCTAATACCTGATTCCAGCAGCCGACACTGTGTGACGTGCTTCCTGTTTGAGTGACAGTAGAAGTGTATATTACAGTATACAAAATAATACAGTTGTTGTTGTTTTTCAGTCTGTTTATTTTTTTATTCTATTCTGTTACTCTATTCTATTGGGATTCTTCAACTCAGCTGCTCCACTGATGTTTGCAGCCCAGATGCTCACCGTATGCGCTCATATCTACAAGCGCGTGCACGAGCATTGGAAACTGAAACTTCTTCCTGCCTTGACAAGCGGCATAGCAACTATAAGCCCCGCCCCTCTCCCCTCCTGCAGCGCCGGCATCAGAACTGTAAGCCAATCACGTACGCCTCTTCTTGTGACGTCATGGTTAATTACGGTTTCACTCCTGCAAAAAATTGTACATGATTTTTATTTATATTATACCTGACACGATATAAGTATATGTTACGACCTGCACTGCATTTTGAAAATGTAAATAGAATGCTGATTGTAAATGAATAAACAAAAACCTGACCACTGCCTGATTAAAAAGTGGATTATAATCTTGTTAAATGACAAACTGAAACATTAGTTCGTTCAGTTTCATCGCTTTGGGGCAATGAAGAGTCACACAAAAAAGACTGTGGTTGTTATGAAACGAAGCAGGAGTCCAAACAAACAGCATGTGAGAAAAGGACAGGGGCTAAATTTAGATTCTCCCTCTGTGACTTGTGATGCTCAGACAGCTGAACACCAGGATGATGAGATGCTCAATGATCATGGGATTCATAGATCAGCTTCTTATTCCACCAGTCTCATCTCCTTTAATCCCTCTCCAGAATTATAAGAAAGGGAAATAATCCTTCTGCAGTGCTCAGACACCACAGTCCAGTTGTTTTATACAAATATCACTTTTCATCCATAAACAACAACTTCACCCAGTTACACTTTGATTACTGTCGCTGACACCCGGCTGAGGTCTGAATGAAGGCTTCACTTGGAGAGAAATTTTCAGAACAGGAATGTGAAAACAAACGTTCAGCGACAATCCCGAAACATCTCTTAGTGGCGGGAGACAGTGTGTCGTCTCTGCCACTAGGGGTCTCTCAATCTGAAAATAACAAAAGTGGTAGTTTTAGCCAGTCGAAGGAGCTTGGGATCATGGGAGTTGTTGTCTCCACCCTTTGACAACTCGTCCTGCGCCGTTATCTGAGATCCAAACAATCACACTGAAACGTCTTCAACAGCATGATGAACTTTGTTATAACGTTAAGTAAGCATGTCGTGAGCTGCGTGTCAGAGCAGCAATAATTTCAACAAATTACATTTGGACTGGACCAACAAATGACATTTCTATCTCACCAACCGAACACATTAACGTGTTTCACACGTTTGAGCGCAGACATGTCTGGTGTTTCTGTTGAATTAAAGGTTAAAGGTTCAACTAACTTATCAAATACATGAACACTCACACGTTCATCTCGTCTCAGGTGGAACTGAACCTACAGCTGCAGCAAGATTCTTGGTTCTTCTTCAAATATATAATGGAAGAAAACCACTCCAAAATGCTACAGGACGACCCACTGGGCCAGCGAGTCACTGTCTCGTCTTCTTTAATGCAACAAAGAATAAATGAACAAATTCAATTTTCCCTTTTATTGACATTTGTTTGTTACCAGAACGTGTTGTTGTATGTGAAGAATCAGTGTGACACAATAAAAACCTTGTGCTCGTCACATTAGCGTCTTAAATAACCATATAAATAAAACGTGTTTTGACAGTAAGTGTAAAGAATCACGATGGCCTACTCAAATAATACAAACGTTGTTAATTACAAAAAATTTAATATCAACTGTGACTTGTAAAAAAACTAAAAGGTGCATGATTTTTTTTCATTTCGATTTTATAATCAACCCATTTAGTCAAAAAACCCCAAACTGAAAATTGTTGAATAATAAAAACTAACTGAAACTGTCTTAAAGCTTTTTCTGATCAAATCTCCATACAAGTGATACAACATCCAGAGAACCTCAGTATATCTTCTGATATGTTTTATTCACCGTCATATTCCTACCAAAGACAACGTTAGAAACTAAAGGCAACCACAGGCAAGTTAAAGGAAGACGTAGTCGCGGGACGCCGCCGTCACGGCGACGTTTGCCAGAGACGTTTGTTCTGTGTGGTCAGTGGGCGGGACCACGGTTACCGACCGCTCGGTGACACGTTCATTAACCTGCCGAGGCGCCTGACGGCAACTTGTTGACGGCTACGGTTCGTTTCACAGGCTTTGTCATTTCTAAATGTTTTTTCTCAGAGATGTTTTCCGTCAGTCAGGTCGTTCTCGTCACTCTGATGTTTGTTTCAAGTGTTTCTGATTGAATTATTTGATGCTATAAAGAGGAAGTGACATCATGATTGACAGCTGCTCTGAGGGAAGTTACGGTAGTTTACAGACTTCTGTTTGGGAGTTGAACAGAAGAAGGTGGAGAGGAGACGTAACGCTGACTTTACAGAACCGTGATTGTCTGTTTGAAACCGTCAACATTTGTAGTTCTGCAGGAAAGTGAATCGACTCTGATTCCAAATGATGACCCGCCCTGTTTGTACAGTGGGAGGAAGAGGAGGCGCGGTTCATCTTCATCTACAGTCGGTGGTTTGTTTTGTAAAGGTGCGGATATAATAATTAATATTCTTACAATAGTTAATATCATTATGAGAATTATTATAATTTAAAACAACTGAACTTCACTAGAATAACTTTGTCTGTGACTTTAGGAAACATAAAACCTGTCAGAGGAAGTTTTACACATTTTGTCTTTATGCTTATTAAACAGATTTATCGTCCCTGGCAAGTGTCGTCCGCTGAAACAGCGATATTCGATAACTAAGTCGACCTTTAAAGGCAACTCACTGTTGTCGTGTTTCTTCTTCTGTGGATTATTGTCTGCCTGCCACGTGACGCTCGGTCAGCGGTGGATGAGGACCGGTGGACGGGCCGACGGTCTCCGCCCGGCTGACCCGACCCTGGGGGGGGCCGGGGCAGCAGAGGACCTGTCGGACTCGTACACACGTATAGAAGAGGAGTGATGAAGACGTGGACAGACGGCGTTTAATGTTACATCTCTGTTGCTTCTGCCATGTAAACAGACTTCTGCTGAGGGACACGCGTGGACTTCCTTTAGTGTAAATATGTACAATGGTTTTGTTCGGGGGGGGGGGGGTACACAACAGTACGTTTAAATACTTCAATAGTTTCACTTTCATCAAATCTCATTAACTGCTGCTGAGTTTCTTTTGATAGCAAACAAACTGATCATTTGTAGTTTAAGATCGATCGATCGATCGATCGATGAAGGAAAAAACAATCAATAATTCAGTCATTTTGTATTTAGTATATATCTACATATATACATATTTGTTTTGATATAAAGTTGTAACATTAAAAACTAAATCTTAAATCCTGTTTAATGACTTTGATCAACTTGTTAATATTTGATTTAATATTTTCTATAAACGCTTTTTCTTTGATCTCTTTAGTTTATTTCCTGTTTTGTCTGTGAGCAGCTAAAGAGGGTTATTAAGTATCTGAATCCATCTGTACCGAGCAGCAGCAGGTGATGGGTGGGCGAGGAAGGATGGAGATGGGTGGGCGAGGAAGGACGGAGATGGGTGGGCGAGGAAGGACGGAGATGGGTGGGCGAGGAAGGACGGAGATGGGTGGGCGAGGAAGGACGGGGATGGGTGGGCGAGGAAGGACGGGGATGGGTGGGCGAGGAAGGACGGGGATGGGTGGGCGAGGAAGGACGGGGATGGGTGGGCGAGGAAGGACGGGGATGGGTGGGCGAGGAAGGACGGGGATGGGTGGGCGAGGAAGGACGGAGATGGGTGGGCGAGGAAGGACGGAGATGGGTGGGCGAGGAAGGACGGAGATGGGTGGGCAAGGAAGGACGGAGATGGGTGGGCGAGGAAGGACGGAGATGGGTGGGCGAGGAAGTCGGAGGAGGGAGACCGTGGAAGGTGGAGGTGACAACGATGTTACGAGTCACATTGGAGTTAATGACATTTAAGTGAGCAGCTTGTGAATTGAAATAAAGCTTCTCTACATCTTCATCAACGTCACAGCTTCCAAAAAACATCAGTGACATGATGGAACCTCAACAAGCTTCGTCCTGGTAAACATGTCGGTCTGGAACCTTCTTGTAACATCTGTGGAACGTGGAGCTGAACGCTGTCTCCATCAGGTGGAACCTGCAGGTCTCCACCTTGGAACATTCTAAGAATTCATGTGTGTCGTAGAAGGTTTGACGTTGTCGGAGATGTCGTTGCATCAATCGTCACTACATCAATCGCGACCTGTAAGAAGCTCCGTCAGCGTCCGCTGAGCTCGTTTTATTAAATCTCGTCTCATTTTCTATCGACTGAAAATACATTAAAAAAAATCAGAGATCTGCTAAGAGACTCTCCGTCGTGTTTTTATGGCCGTTCTACCTACATTTGAATTTCAAGTGATATTTTCTTTCTTTTCACCTGACGTCCGTTAACTTTACGATTCTTCACTGAGGAGAGGATGTGTGTGTGTGTGTGTGTGTGACGTGTTTCTGTTAGCATCCTCGATCACACACACACACTCACACACACACGTACAGACACAGACAGACAGACACACACACATTCACTCATATTCACACACACACCCA